>BGPR01000974.1:0-93349 GCA_013235015.1 Araneus ventricosus | reverse complement strand
TTCTGTCCATCCGTGGTGGTGAGCCTCTTTGAGGCGAGAATGTTCTGTCCATCCGTGGTGGTGAGCCTCTTTGAGGCGAGAATGTTCTATCCATCCGAGGTGGTGAGCGTCTTTGAGGAGAAAAGGTTCTGTCCATTTGAGGTGGACCTTGTTGAGGAGTACTAGCGGCAGCAGGTGCATATATGCCTCTTGGAGGAGAATATGAACCACCCGATGAAAACGAATGATCTGTCCCAGAATACGTCCGATCCATTGCAGGTGAATAAGTTGCATTTAGTGGGCTAGGTGGTAAGTTGTATTGATGAGAATCCCAAGATTCATACATGGGGCTAGATGGTGATCCGTCTTGAAAATCGAATGTAGCATCCATTGCTGGTTGCGGGGAAAAGGTTCTATCCATAACGGCAGGAGGAAAAATTTATCCTTGTTTTTCTAGATTTGCATTCAATTCTTTGATTTTAATGTCTTGTTGTTTGATTTTAATTGCTTGTTTGATTTCAATTACTTCTTTCGGTCCTTTGATCTAAAACAGTGCAAAATGTTATTTAGTGGGAAGAACTTTTCAAACTTGTAAGATGAATTAAACATATTTGAGAACAAAATTCTTCTTTAATTAATATTTATTCCTCATTTTTATGTACTATATCAGAGAATATTTTATAGTCCTGCATCGACAAATATACATTTGTGATGAATACAATGTGGTCACCAAATTGTTCAAGTTCTCTAATAAAATTTCGAACGACTTTTAACCAAACTTTATATGTGCAGGATTTCACTAAAAATCTCCCCCCCCCATTCTTTTTCTTTTTATATCTTTACCTTCTTTTATTTGTTACACGCTGATGCTTGATATGAAACTAAAGAAAATACAATCGATATTCAGGCATTTAATCTCTTGAAACATGAGTCATTTATAAGAATGATGTGAACTATTAGTTATGTAAGTTTTAATAATGTTAAAATGATCTTGATTGCTATACACTGAGATAAAAATAAAGGCAATTGTACTGAATATTGTGTATACGGCGATTTTAATAATTCTATATCCGACTACATACATTCTAATAATTTATAGTATTATTAAACAAGAATTCAAGTACGTATTGCTTATAGAATTATTGTTACTAGCTGCCTTGGCAACCATCTAGCTGGTCTCGTTTTCATTGTCATTTCAAATCCATAAACACAGTATGATGTTGTCCTAAATAAACAGTTTATATCCCTTACAATATGTATTTTGCAGTATTTTTGAGATGCCATGTTGATTGAAGCTCAAACAGATCAAAATTACTGTTTTAAAGTTGCTCAATAAATGTGGAGCATTCTGATTGGTTAGCTATGCCTACAAATATGTTGGCGAAAAATTGGCGAAGTCGGTCAAGTTGTTGGGTCTGGGGGACTTCGTCAAAGTTTTATTTTGTGATATCTCTCGGAAATGGAGGGCTGTGGAGTGCAGGCGAGCATTTATGACGTCTCTAGGGGTGATAAAGTTTCGTATGAACAGCTGGGAGACTCTGTCGAAGTCTTCCCCTATAGAGAATGTACAATGAAGTAGAGTTTTTGCGGTTTCGTTCAAAAATGGAAAGTAGTGGAGGACATTCTGACATTGATGACATATCTAGAAGTCATGAGTTTTGATATTAAGCAAAAATTGCTGAAATCGGTCCAGTAGTTGAGGCTAGGGGACTGGTGCTTTAGTTTTGCCAACTATTTTGAATAATAAATTGTCAAATTTAGTTCAAAGCTTGTTTAACAATTCCAAATGTATGTGATTTGTTACCATGCAAATCGTTGTTAAAAATCTTTTAAAGAGAGGCAGTATTTTTCTACACACTTCTAACTTATGCCAGATTAACTGTGTGCTGCAGAGACGAATGGCAAATTGCATTTTATCGTTTTTCCATTCAGAACTTTAATTTCGCCTTTTGTTCCCAACTTAAAAATAATCTAAATCAGAATAATCACCCACTGCAGCAACAGATATGCCTGAAGAATTCTGCTCAGATGTGGCTTCTGACAATTAAGTCGCAAGTCCATTGTTTGATTAGGGGCTGAATGACCTTCTTACAAGTATGAATTTGTGTTTCATAACACTATAGTCGCTGGGAGCAAGATCGGGACTGTAGGCGAGATTGTCAAACATCTGCCAGCTCCCCCGTAACCGCTACAGCTGTTGCCGTGTGCGCAGTGCCGTATGAGGGTGAGCGTTGTCGTGGCGCAACACAAAGCCAGCTCGAAACATGCCATGCCTCCTGTTCTGACTGCTATCTGTTCCAGCTCTTGAAAAAGTCCCTGGCCTGGTAGCATTTCATGTGTTGAGAGGTAGCTGAAAGAGTGCTATACCTGTTTCACTAAATGTTTCCAGGTAATTATGTTCTGTGTTTCTTACGGCCTTCGGGAAACGTATTTTCTGAGAGACCGATATTTCTACAAGTGCCAGTGCCTATGCGCTTTTCCTCAAATTGAATGCTTTTCAGAAAACTGAAGAAAGCCATGAGAAAAGTAGCTTATAAGGGAACTGAGGTTTGGCTGCAAAATTCGTATGGAGATTCTGTTTGGGCTTCAGTTCATTGGGCTTTAGTGAATTTTCAGGTTTACTACTGTAAACTTAAAATGACTTTAGCAATTCGGGTGATTTGAGGGGGAAGTGATCATTTGGTGGTTGCGTAGGTGAAAGAATATTTTCCATTGTTGTGTACGAAGGAGGACTGGTAGCTGAAGAGCGGACTTTTGTGATTCTTCCCATGATCGAAGAAGTTATTCGAAAGC
Organism: Araneus ventricosus; assembly: GCA_013235015.1. NCBI lineage: Eukaryota > Metazoa > Arthropoda > Arachnida > Araneae > Araneidae > Araneus > Araneus ventricosus. Next base: position 90,577 of record BGPR01000974.1, on the reverse strand, counting down.
TTTTGTATGAAATGCTCATCTGTTTTAGTTTTAAGATCTCTGGGAGTGATGCCATTTCTTATGTAGCAATGCGCGTTGTTGGAATCTTTCGATTAGTTCTGGCAGCAAAGCACCAAATTTGTGCTGCATTTGCTTGTACAGTAGAACTTTATTGTAGAGTGAGGAGTGACGGCCAAAATGAGTGGGATAATGAGTTGCTCCACAATTTGTCGGTAATGTAAGAGACATGTTTTCTAAGAATTAGTGCTCTGTCGAGAATCATTCCTAGATATTTTAATTCAGTTTCCCACGAAATATAGCGAAATAAACGTTGATGTTGTAGCCACTTTCGAAAGTGGACGCTCTCAAAATGGAGGCATATTCATTGGGTTATGAACTTCGATATAAAATTTCCCATAAACTTTTTTGAAACGCAACTTTAAAATGAATATCGAATGCAATTAATAACCTGTTACTTACCTAACTGCTTCTGCACTGTCAAGTTTTCCAGAACTCTTGAGCATTTGCTTGTCTATGCGTATCCTTAAGGGGGGGGGAAGTGCGTTGTTTCCTCGCTGAAATCGCTGTAGCCGAAAATTCTCGCGAAATGACGCGCAATCGACGCAACCGATCAAAAACGGGAATTTAATAATACTTCATCAACCCCGACCCCTATCTTCAGCAGAAAATAGTCTCTCAAAGTCCAGCTGTATCGATGTATTTCCGCAAATACCTTAGGCACGAATCCCGACGTCACCTCACAGAATGATAATGATAACCAGTACTGAAAGACGGAATTTACCGTCAATTGCGCCATGATAATGCTGATGTCGCTATTTGGAAATATCGAGTCTGAATGTTTATAAACTTAGCAAACTCCTTTTTACAAATTTCTATATAGACTCTAATAGTTTGCACGAAATAAAACAGTTTAAAAAGTGATTAATAAGTAAACTTCGGTTAATGTGCGGTCATGATCGGAGTGATACAGTGACTATTCATACTCCATCGCTTAAATGCTCCTTCTTACGATATATCCATTCACAGACTAGTGTTCCTTACACATCGATAGTACAACTATCGATACTATCGATATTTTTCTCTCTTCCAATACTATCGATAGGCGCATTTTCAGTCGATAGTTTTGAAACTATCGATAGTTCCAGTCGATAGTTTTAAACTTTTGACTGAAAATGCACCTATCGATAGTATTGGAAGGGAGAAAACTATCGATAGTTTTGAGAAAGTCGATGCTGTCGATAGTTTCCAAAACCCGATACTATCGTCTTGGCTTCGATAGTATCGATAGTCTGTCAATGTTTAAGGAACGGTTAATGTGGAGTGTACGGTACCGACTTACTTCGTTCCTCTTGGATCGCTAACTCTTTGCCGCCAAGAACGGCGATGAGAGAACATTTGTTTTGGATGCGTCTAGATGTTTTGTACGAGTGCCAAGCGCGCATGCGCACAAGTTGATCTTTTCATCGATGTTGTGCTTATCAGGCTATATTGCGCCACGTTTCAATTGGAATGTTTTGTTCAACTCTTCGATGCAATTGGTCGATAAATTCGAATTTGAATAAAATTTCGTTTGGAATTCTTCGGATGGAATATCGGTTCAGTACCGTGTATGTTATTCTGCGTGTTTCGTTTCTCAATGAATAAGCGAAGCTACGATTATTCCGCTATGCTGAAAGCGAAGCTGCTGATGTTTTTTTAAGTTAAAAAATTGGTCTGGTACACGCTTGAAATGCCACAGGCATTGCGTGCGGAAATTCTAGTTTTCGGAATTTTTTTTAAAAAAACCTAGATTCCTAACATTCAGTGAAATCGAAACTACTTGTTTCCTGCTATGCTGAAAACGAAGCCGCTGATGTTTTTTTAAGTTAAAAAAATTTACCCGGTACACACTTGAAATGTCGCAGCCATTGCGTGCTCAATCTCTCGTTTTCAGGTGACGCATGCGCAGGAGAGCAATAAAAAGCGCACTGTACATCCAAAACAGTATTTGGCGACGGCACATGAAATTGCGCGAAGAAAAATTGGCGAGAAGTAAGTCGGTACCGCACACTCCACATTTACCTAAGGAACACTAGCACAGACATAGTTTAGGCGAGAGTCAAGACACTAAATGTGCTGATATTTTGCATTAATCAGAGGAGTGATGAATTAGATGTTTACTATATGTTTATGGTTATAATTATGGTTAACTGGACAGGAAATGCCACTTTGTAATAATACTGTTCCTAACTTTTTCAAGTGTTAGCTATTCGTAATAAAATTATAGGGTGAAATCTAGAAGTTGGTACACACTCTTAAAACGCTGCCAAATCGCCAAAGCAAGATGTTGACCGCTGCATTTCACTGGCGCCAAGTCTCCAAAGCTAAATGCAGGTAATACTTGTATTAGTTTGGCGACTTGGCGCCATTTAAAGAGTGTGTACCAACTTCTAGATTTCAACCAAATTATATTCAACACTGGATAATTTGAAATATCTGATTTAAATATTGCACAGAAATGGACGTTATCCTTCGAATAACGCTTTAATTCAAGTAGTGTACTAGACTTATCTAGTCCAAAAAATATATTAGATTTTAAAAAAACCAAAAAGACGCTTCTTTGGATAGATAATTAATGTGTAAATCCAGTTGCTTTTCTCCACTCAGACAATCTAGTTCACAACTTGAAATATCTACGCCAAGAAAGAGAAAAGGCAATTTATATTTAGCTACATGGAACTTAGAGCACCAAATTGACCATATCGCCAATAAAATATATATAACGCCAAATTAAATGATACCGCAAATTTTATTTAAGCTGTATCTAACCATAGGTTAGAAAAAATAGGTTGAAGTCGGCACTGTATGATTCCGATCTTTACCGCACATTGATCACAGTTTACTTATTAATCACTTTGAAAAAGGTTTTTTCGGTTGAAATCTAGAAGTTGGTACACACTCTTAAAACGCCAACAAATCGCCAAAGCAATAATTTGACCACTGCACTTCATTGGCGCCAAGTCGCCAAAGCTATTTAAAGTGATACTTGCACTAGCTTTGAAGTCTTTGTACCATTTTAAGAGTGAGTTCTAACTTCCAGATTTCAACCGTTGAGTGCAAACGGTTAGAGTTCATATGGAAAATTATATATATATCAAAAAAAGAGCTTACTAAGTTTCCGAATTTTCAGACTCGTTATTTAAAAGAAGTTTTTTGATCAAATTAAATTAAATTGTATTAAAGAAATGTAATGGTAATTACGTTTTAACCCTTTATAAGGTCATGGTAACTATACTTCCCACCAATTTCATCCATTTTTAAATGCATTTTTTAAGTTTGACCTAAGTTCTCGCCAAATATTTGATGAAACAAAAACCTAGATGTTACAATTTCTTTTCTCAAACCGCAACGAAGTGTCTGGACTTGATGATTAATTATTAATTAGCAAAAAATTAATGTAATCGAATACACTAAATGAATTTCTTTTATTAAATGAATCTAAATCCCAAAGCCATTTTACTATAACACTACTAGAAAAAAAATGGCTCTTTAAAAGGTTAACTACAATTAAGAAGTTTTTGTGAAATATTAAATATATTCATGATACACAAGAAAAATGATCTTAAAAACAGTTATAAATGAATTTCAAAAACATAAAAAAAACTTACTTTATGAATAAAATTTAAATCTTCTGAATAAAATTAAACTGTAGGATCTGTCTATTATTTAGGAACTAATCTTCTGTAATAAACACTATTTTGAAATTAAAATTCATGTTGCCAATTTCATAAACAGATTAGTAAATCAATTGAAATATATCTATCAGTATGTTTAAAATTCCCTAACGATATTAAATTCGGACTATTATATCATTTCAAAATTGCATGAAGATATATTTGTATCGCGATTTTGAATGGACTGACAACGATTTTTTAAGATTAAATTAATGAACTTTCAAATACGATTTTGAACATGATAATGCTTTTAGGCTTGTTTACTATCCGTAAATTGTGTTATGCGTGATACGAAAACCGTTACCCGTACTTCTGCCAATGTTGAACGAAGACAAGGCAAATAAATCAAACCTTAAACATTATCAAGTTACAATGTTTCAGACTAAAAGTTTGAATCGAGTTATTATCTTCACAGACAGGCAGTTTTTTTTCAAGCTGACACTCCCGAAATGGGAATATCCGTTAGGCTGATACCTTGCAATGAATTCTTGCCACTAACTGAAGAAAATAAACGTCAAAGACGTAGGGTTTCTGTTAAAAACCAAAGCAGATGTTTTAATGTAAGCATCAACAGATATAATTCAATATAAAATAGCTAAGAAGTAATTAATTGAATGAATTAATACAAATTTGCAGATAGAAGTAACATTAAAACTAAATTTCATTACTAATTTAAAAAGAACCAAATAACTATAATGTTTCATCTTCCAACATAAATAACGCTGATATTTTCATCAACTTGTTACTCGAATTATAGATCTGTATAATTTCACAACTCGGCGACTACCGAGATGTTAAGAAGGTTAACGAAATTTTGCATTCTAATCGTGATTTTTATTGTATATAACAGTAAACCTTGCGAAACTTTTGCTCATTCAACCTTCCACCTCAGAAAACAGAAAATGATTTATTCATTTGTTGGGTTGTTGAAATTAAATACTCAGAGGAGTGTTTCTTCATCAAATTGAATCAAATAAGTGTTTCTAGAATAACGGTTAGCATTGAATTTATATGCTATACAATATTTCTCCCGAAATGTGTTGCGATCATTAAATTTTATTCGATTACTTAGAAATATAGACTTTTAAATACACATACATACATAACTATACCATACAGTTAATTTTGCACTAAATATATAAGTACCAGCAAGCTCGCGCGAAACTTTCGCACTTTCAACGTTCCCATCCTCCGCCCTCCCCAAAATTATCTGATCTTTTCTTGTGTTGTTGAAATCAAATATGCTGCAAAGTGTACGCAGAAAACAGCAAAGACAGTTTATTGGTGTGAACGTATTTGCAATATCTCTTTGCATTCAATATTTGACGTCCGAATGCAATTATTACGAAAAAAATCGTCCGGTGTGTGACCGGTGAAAATAGTCGAAAAAGCAGGATAACGGAGAATAGCGCTTTATTCCCGAATATTCCCAAAAACGCGAAGTACAGAAAACAAGAAATACATCACTTACACAAATTAGCAACACAAACAGACATCATTTCGCTAATAATAACAGCAACAGCACTTTCGATACCGCTCGGCGTCCAACAGCTTACCAGCTCGCACTGCAGATAAAACTCCAAAGAGAAATTCCAAAGGCGTCCTCACTCCAATGACGATCCCAATCGATCAAACACGTTCCCAGACGTTCAGCAACTGCGGTATTTATACTTTTCCCGACAGGTCGTGACATTACATGGAATCATCTAGTACATTTTGCATATCTCCACTTCTAATAGAGATATCGAGAAAATTCTAGTGTTTTGGAATACCTTCATTTTGTCGTCAAATTTGTCGCCAAGGTCAGGGGTTTAGGCCTGGCCATCGATGGCATTCCATAAGTACCCCTGCAAAACTTTCTTCCCAACCATAAGACTAACACTGCTGGGAAGCGACATTCCATGTCCGTAACACAATGATCTTCAATCTTTTATTATCTTCGGTAATTGAAACTAAAATATTATTAGATTTAGTGACCCATGAAGAAGCTACTTAAGTTAGGTGATTTATATATATACGTTTCGTAAAATAGAAAGAAAAAAGGAGGTAAGGAAGCTAAGCAATCGTGATGTCTACGGCATTTACAAAAATGAAAATGGGTAACTTTTTTTATTTTTGTCATTACTCAGTAGATTGTGTTAATAATACTCAATTTCAAAGTACCATAAACAGACAGCACAGACAGCATAACTTTTATGTTCAACTCATGCAGATGAGAGCTTTCGTTGGTCTGAAAAATAAAACTAAACTAAATACTAAATAGACTAAATAGCATTGAAAAAGCGCACCTTGGCGATGCGCGCTAGTGTCCTTAGATTCGTTTTTCGCTAGATTCTCGATTCACCCAGTGGCGTAGCTGAGGCGGCATTTCGAAAGGGGCGGAAAAATCAGACATGTAAGGAAAACAATTTTATGACTAAGAGCAGCAGCGACACTAGCTCAATCATCATGTACCTGATTGTAATTGATTCGTACATTTCGCAATTTGTCGGTAAATTGCCGGTATGTTAAAGAAACACTGGTGGTGGACGCGCGATTTCGCGACCTATCTGCAGATATTGAGGACGACGAACGACGAATTACGCAAATAATAAAATATTTTTTACAGGAATTTATAATTATTATTTTGAGGATGTAACTTGTGAAGGAAGGGCGGCAAAAGTTGCTGCTACGCCACTGAATTTACCACAATATCATTGCTGTTTTAATTTTTCTTTTAACTTAAATCCTAAATTAACAATACATTTTAATGTAAATTGAATATGATATGTCAGAAATTGGTAAAAAATTATGTCCACTGATATCATTTTCATCGTTGTAATGTCTTTCTTAGTTGGGAAAAAGAACTGCTGACCACAGAAAAATTACTAATATAATAGCTAAGATCTCTCGGTAACGCTCTGACGTCACCAACAATAACTCGCACCATAGCACTGCGAGACGTTAAACAGCATTATTTCCTTGTTAGAGAACCTAAATTTCAGCAATTTTAAATTAAAAAGAGTAATTATCTTTCTAATTTCAAATTTAATAGCTCAAAAATAGTGAAATAAAAATTTCTATCGATTGATATAAAATTTATCTCTCTATGATCAATAGTTCCCGATAAATTTTAAATTATATTAATCATATATTTCAAATTAATTTCCGTTTTTAATAGAAAGTAGTAAATTACGTCAGTGGTATATCATGCTCGTGATATAATTTAGACGCCACGATGCACGATGGATTTCACAGATGAATACCACGATGGATTTTTTTGGATGCCACGATGATGTTTTGAATAAAGAAATACGTAAATAAAAAAATATTTCCTGTCATAAAACATATGTTTATTTTATTTGTTTTCAATCAATGTTAAACGTTTCTCTCGCATATATATCTATTTAAACACTTCAAATTTGAAGGGAAATCTCTCGAATGAAGAGGTAATTTGCACCCGCCATACCAAACGTCATATTCGCAGATATATACCGTCTCTGAATGACTTCTCTCCAGATTCAAGATTGGGTTCCCTTTTCTTTATTTTTAATTTCTTGTATTCGAAGTACGCACTGAGAAAGCGCTGCACTCAGCAAAAAATTCGCCATCGATATTTCAATCAATATCGACGTTTTAGATCTCCTTAAACTAATAAAAATAACATTTTTGAAATTATGTTTGTGTGCGTGAACATAATAACTTATAAAGACAACGAACTAGATGGATAAAATTTGGCACGTAATTTTTACACCAAAATCGCACATCTATTAAAAATTTTACGCTATATCCGCCAACGAGATGCATTTCTAAACTCGTACTAGATTTCATGAGTATAAAACATGATGCAAAAAAACATGTTTACAAAGACTTTTCAAAATGCACATGAGTGTTCAAGATCAGTGAGAATATATACATCCTGAATTATTGCATTTATTTATCTCTGCGTTACCATACAAATCTTCAATAAGTGATAAATAATTCAAACTCTTTAAAAGAAATAAGATATTACGCATTTTTAATATGTAATAAATAATTCCAGGTCTTTATACTTTCAGGAACTCCAACATTCAATTGTTTAGCGAATGCTAACCATATTGCTGTAATATTTGATTTTGGCATCTTTTCTCATGATTTCTTAAGTTTCAAACTACGTAAACCCTCATTTTATGCTAATGCTCAGATGTTCCGAATGACTTAAATGACATTGTTGCCACTTTTTACTTTCTAGAATTTCTCTAAAAAAAAGCATTGTAATTTTCTAGAAGTTCATCCTTGATACTTAAATGAATCTTCATGCTTCAGACCTTTTAAGAATCTGAAAACCATTTTTTCGAACAATATATCTGTGTATATGTGAACATGATAACTGAATTCGCTACAAACTATACGGATGAAAATTCTTAATTGGCCCTTACTTAGGGTTGCCATAATTGCCAAGCACTGATACGGCACGTTTAAGTGCTGAATGAATAGAACACGAAAAAAGTGGGTAGGCAATATGTTATTTTACTCTCATAAAAATTAATATAGTTTAAGCAATCTAATAAAATGAACACATAGAATGATAACGAGGATCCAAGGCTAATCCTTTTTAGCCCAGTCATATCTCTCTTGATTTTACTTTCTTAATTATATCGTTTTCTTCTTTCACATAATTATAAAACTGGACGCAAGTCATTTTTAAAATTATAATGGCAAATCAAAATAGCTTCAATTGTCTCCACTGACAGCCTGTTTCTTTCGTCCGACCATTGAGTTGACAATAGGGAAAATATTCCATCCACATTTGCATTGTGGGCTGGAAAGGCAAAGCAGAGTTTAGGGACAAAAAAGGGACAAATAGTAATACGGGACTGAGTAATGAAATACGGTGACAGTCCCGTATATACGAGACGTATGGCAACCCTACCTTTACACCAAATTTTAGATCTGTGCCAAATTTTGTAATAAATCCGTCGAAAGGAAACGGTACTTACCGAAGCACATACACAATTTTCTTCGCTGTTCTATGAAGCTACACAAAAAGCTGCCATATTCACAGAGATTTTCTTAATACTCTTGTCACCAATTATATTCCAGAAAAATATTTACATGCAATTTTAATTATTGCGTTAATTTAGCTTAGCACTGCTACTCATCTTCAAAGAAAATATTAAATACATTTATTTCTGCACAAGTTTTCGTGATTATGGACGAGTTTTCTGTTTTGCTTATTTGGGGTAATGTAGAACTTCCGCTATACCGACCGACTTCAAGTGTAATGCTTCGTCAGATGAAACCTTCAAAATTTCAGCACTCTGTTTGAAAATGTTAATTAAAGTTTAAAGTAGGATTTTTTAATATTATGGTTTAAAGATACTTTGTAGATATTAAATTTGATGTTCCTATTGCTGTAGCTCTCAATGTTTACTTAAAATAATTACTCATTTTGTTGAAAGGCTGCCATAATTGCCGTTATCTATCTGTTTGGCGACTTCTAAGACTTGTTTGGAGGCCAAATTTTTAAACAAACGATTTAGATAATCACTGGCGGTTAAATTTTTAATCAAACGATTTAGATAATCACTGGCGGTTACATTTTTAAACAAACGATTTAGCTAATTACGATCGTTCCATTTGGAATTTAGCCTTTTTAAGAGCCTTTAAGAGTTTCGTAGCTGTTTAAAATAAAAAGAATTAAACACAAACACAAAATCCAACGCTTTGTGAACTAAAGAAAGAATTGGTTAGAAGTTAGCGCTTGATACAATGTCCAAAAGGATTTGGCGATTATTTAAATCGGAAAGTTACCGGAATACGGTCTGTGAATTCAAAATGAACAAAACAGAAAACTCGTCCAAAATAATTAAAAATGTTTTTAAAAAAAACTGTTGCCAATCGCGTAGAGCAAAAATATTACCTACATTTTCATTTCTTGCATTTATTTTTACTTAAATTAAAATATTATGTGCATATTTATTATCAAATATTAAATACATTTAGATACATTCAGGTTGTCTTGGCTATAAAAAAATTTTAAAAAATATTAGAATCAGTGATAAAGAGCAAGGTAACCAAACTGACATCTTTGAAGGTATGAAAATTCGAAAGAAAAAAATAATTTTCTTCAGATTAAAAATTCCAAAGTTACGGCCGAAAAACATCCAAAATTACTAAATCTAAAAACGAAAACTTTCTTAATTACTTTTAGAGTGTTTTTCTATTGCTGCCAATCTCGAATGTTTTATTCCATAACACACATCGAAACTCATTTTTGATCACACTTTATAAGTGGCGATCCATATGGGAGTATATGAAAAAGTTGAAGGTAGAACTCTCCAGATTTCTGAAAATTCATTTGACTGAATTCGTCCAAAAATGGACTTACCTCTCTTTGCATTTTCTCGAGTTTTTCATCCTGTTCGTTAGCCTGAGCTTGAAGCATCGCCATTTCTCTATTCTGGCTCTCGACTTTCTTCAATAATTCATCTATTTCTTTAGAATTGTGGTCAATAACTTGATTGATCTCGTTCTTCCATTGATCTATTAAGTTCTGACAATCCTGTGAATTAGGTTCCTGAAAATTCCGTAAGTAATTAAAAAAAACATTTAAGCATTTGGTACCATCGAAGTTAAAAATACAATTTTTGTAATTGGGTTAAGGCTAAGAAAATCTTTCAAAACGGTAGCACACTGCTTTCATACGATATTCACCTTCTCTAAAGTCGCACTTTGTGAATGTGATAAATTTAATTATTTTAAAGCGTATTCTGGCATCATAATCGAATATTTATTGCCACACGTGATGTTTTGGAAGCTATGCTTTGAGGCCTCGAGATGTTCTTTATTTAGAAGCAATAAATTTAAGAATAGCACTTATGACATAATTTTTTTAATGAAATGTCAATTATTTTTAGCATTTTCTCATCTCCAATCATTATTTGGCTCTGACAATCTTCAACGTTTGCTCAAGAGTGGTTATCTTCAATGGAGGCGCTGTTCTTTGATGAAGCAAATTAAAGAGATGTGGTCATTGCTTTAACACATTCACTGCCACCGACGCATTGACGCGTCAGAACCTATTATCTAATTAGATGGTCCTTTCTCTACTGTAGTTAAGAGATGGCAGAGAATTGGGCATCTAATTAGATATTGTTTAGCAACGGATTCGGAAACCCTCTGCGCTTTTGCGCATGCGCCGGGCGGAGTTATTTTCATCAAAATAGGAGGAAGGTGAAGAATGGAAGGGTGAAGTTTACATTTTACTGAGTGTGATCTAACAAAGAACTCCGAAAATGCGCTCATATGACTCATTGCCTGACAACCCCTTTCCGGTGTAAAATCGTCCAAAAGTGGTAGTCTCGGAATCCGTTGCTGAACAGTAAATGGTTCGAATCTCAGGCGCGAATAGTGGCAGCGAATGTGTTAATAATGGTAGAAATATGTAGAGAAGCTGTTTAAAGTATACTGTGTCATATATTTTTAACATTATTCTATTAAAAGTTATGTGTATTTTTTTAATACCTAAATAACATACTTTTGGTACATAATCTTCGAACATTCCTCGAACAAACGATAACCACTAGAAATTTACAAGATAAAAAGTAACATACAGACAAAATTGCGCTTGTCAACTAACTGATTCGCGGAATAATTTTGCGCACAGTGGCGTAGCGATGGAGGGGAGGGGTGTATAGATGGCTTGTGCTGCAATCTTAATTCTGCACATTCACGATCACTCTACACCGCGCAAATTCGGTCGTACCACGCCAAACTGGTGGTCAATGCAAAAATTAAAGAAGTTGGTCGAAAGTTTGAAAATCCAGCTTCACTTGAAATCTGCACCAAAGGGCCATAAATGCTGAAATGTGACCGGTGTAGATGTCGGGAGGTTGAACCCCGTGCTCAATTACTCACAATCAGAAGGCATTGACGATGGAAACAAGAAGGTACTCGAGCTTTAACAAATATTCATTTATTAAGAAACTTGAACAATTTTGAATTAAACTAACGACTAAAAACAAGTTAAAACGTAATTAAAACAAGTGCAGTAAATGCAAACATGACCAAGCAAGCACGGATGAATCATAACAGCAAGAGTGGCAGTTCCAGTACAGGAGTGAGTGCGCAAGCGAGACTGCTTCATAATGAAGCAAGTAATTTTTGGAGCCCATGGCCCCCGAAGGAGGCCTAATTCGTGGTAATGGTACGTTGGTGATGCTGGATAATTTCAGTTCTGGGAATTATATGATCTGCTGCTGTTGTTGGAAGAAAAGGGTGTGTCGGTGGAAGTCCATCTGGATCTTGTGGGATTGTTGCTGGAGCACTGCAAGAACTGGTACCTATAAAGAGTAGCTGCGGCTGTTGAGAGAACTCATATCACTGGATGTGATAATTTTCCGTTAACTGCTCTGATAGGGAAGTGACATGCCGTTTGGAACTGCTCTTCGGGATTCTAAAATTTCTGGGAAGAATGGGGCGGGGTCGAGGGTCTGAAACAGGTGGCAAGGATAGCTATTCCTAATTTTTAACAATTATAATTACAATTATAATTTTCTGCTCGGTTATAAAGCAGCCAAAGATCAGCTCCGCAGTTACAGCCGATGACGTCAGGAGTCGCCACATAGATACGTGGGGGAGGCTCTCTCACACTAGATTAATTGATTGATTGACACCCTCACTGGCCCAGCCTACCCGAAAGGTGTAAGGCCGAACACGGGCCAGTGGGGAAAATAGACGACCACCAAAGCATGACAAGGCCATGGGCTCTCCAGTTGCTAAGGGCAAGGAGAACACCCCGAGACAAAATACAGGACTCACACAATCAATCACCCCAACCAATCCGTTGCCTTCTTTAAAATGCATACACACTACATAATCACACAACAAAATTATAGAAAATTTTTCCCTTTTTAACAATGTTGGTGAGCAAAACAATACAATAAAGAGCACCACAAAAATTCCATACATAAAAATAGAAAAGAGAAATACAATTAACACACCAAGACAAACCAAAAAAAAATATCACACAATTTGAAAATTTTATAATTTAAAAATATACTTCGCAGTTAAAACTCTTATTTACAATAAAACCAATGCCTAAACAACTCTAAAAAATTTTTAAACAGATAAAACCAGTAAGTCAAACCAAGTATTCAGCAATGTGAACCCGGGACATAGGAAGACAGAGCAGTACAGACACAGTGCTCGAAGCTTTTAATTTCTCAAAATGTCCGGCAGAGGTATGAACCCATTAGTACCATTTGTGTCAGTAAAAACTCTAAGTGTAAAACATCTGAGCTCTCGCACTAGAAAAGGAAAGGAAAGAAACCCACGCCGACCAGAAGGTGTAAGGTATAGGGACGAGATGGGAAAAAATAAAAAAAGGGGGAAAAAAAGAGACTCCCGTCAACAGGAAAGGGGACAGCCCCTCAGTCTCCAAGGGCAGGGAGAGCCGGGTGGACTAGAAACATAAAAATATTAGCCCATATTATACAATATCTCACACTACAATACATTATTGCGCATACTACACCCAAAATCTGGGGTGGATTTTGAATACATTTCAGAATAATCCTGAGCAGTTCAATTATTACAAAATACCAATGTACACCCACCCAAAATATAGAAAGATCACAATGCTGTGTGGATGGTGAAAAATATAAAATACAATTCCCGGGTGGTATTTATGCAAACATTTTTTTTTCATTTAAAACCACTTTAAAATTCACATACAAAAACTGAAAATGAACAAATTCAACACACACTAACAAACACCCCAAACGGGGAGTAGTCTTTATAACCCCCGACAACAACAACAAAAACAACAACGCATCACACTCCAAACTCCAAAACAAAATGTCACTGAAAACACACACACATAAAAAGCTATTAAGAATTCAAAAGAAAATCAATTTTCTTTAAAACAATTTAAACACCACACGTGAGAAACGTCCATAACCATCACAGAGAAGAAGAAATACTCAGTCAACGAGAGGACTCGCTTATGATGAGGAGATACACAAGCTCAATTTGGCGTCCGTTTTTAAATTGAGCTTGTGTATCTCCGCATCATAAGCCCTGGGTCCTCGTTGCTAGTAATTTTTTTCACCTTCTCGCAGTTGAGGAAATCACAGACGGAGACAAGCAGTCTGCAGTAGGGGATCAGAGTTCCCGTAAGTGATGTGTTGACGCCAACTGCGCTTTGGCTCTTGGAGTGTAGCAAATGTAGAAGCCAAGGCCTTTGCCAGATGACTTGTGTTGTTCTGACCAGAATGACGCCTGTGAGCAAAAGGCTTACTGTTATTATCCTGAATAAGATTTTAATGAAATTTGTGTGAAGAAGATCAGTTCAGAGTCGGTAGATCTTCAAAGATGCTTGTGAGGAAAGGGCTCACCGTGTTATTAGATTCGTCGTATAATACATTGGTCGGTGATAAACATGATGGTTTTGTGGTTTGTATGGCTGCGAAGTGGATCTTACCTGGTAAAATGGATGGGCTGAAAAATGGAATGGTTTGGAGTTCCACCACGCCATTTGCGTGGAGTGGAGCTATCGTGAATGTCCACCTTTACGGAAGCGCCATAAAGAACAAAACGTCAACGTTTTCATGCCACTTTTGGTAGCCAAATACGACGAAGGGGCATAATATGCCCCGGGCATCTCATAACCTCTTCACGCCACGCCACTGCATGCACATCTCTGATACATTAGCATGTATTTTGATTTAACTCATACTGAACGCCTCCAGTACATTATTTTACGTGAATAAGTTAAAGCGTATATCACACGGAAAGCTTATCGTGGTCTGTTTCCGTGGACCACTGTTTTTCTTGTTTTGCCACTCGCCAAAACAGTTTGTAGCACGTGACGCATTGAAACAACCTGTCAGACAGGATTTCGGTATCGGGGAAGGCTAACTATGCCACCGTCAAAGTCACATCCGATTGGTTTGAATTTTCGATGCTGACCATTTTCCGTCACCATCGTGTGCATTTTCTAGCCGGTTGAATACAGTCCACGCTTTCCGTCATCTTGTCTGATGGGTCACGTGCTACAAACTGTTTTGGCGAGTGGCATTACCCTCGTGCACACGGAAACAGACCGCGATAAGCTGTCCGTCTTGATGCAACCCTGCTGCATACTATCTGTCGGTCCTTTGAGATCGGGTTCGAATTTTCAGTGCTCTAGTGCGCCACGGAGCTCATGTAGATTTCGATGAGTTCTGCGATTGGCGTTTCACTTATGTTAATTTCCCACTTGTATATATATATGTGTGCTGCTTTTGTGTGAGGATGATGATTCCCTCTTTACTCTTTTTCTGTATCTGTACTGACGGACTATGTGTCCAGATGCCCTGTGGGGTGAGATCGATTGACTTTATAATAAATGCCTTTTATGCATTCTTGGTCTGTTTTCATGCTCTGCCCTGCTCATTTGCTACAGCTTCTGCTTTATCACAATTTTATGCCTGACTTCTTCGGCATGAAATATATCACGTCTGATATACGCTTATGATAGATGTTCCCAACCTGTGGTGCTAGTTGGACTAGTTGGGAGTACTCTAAATCTAAGTTGTTAATGGCGGAAACAAGAAAACATAACGGATGAAAAGAGTTACAGAGTTTTGTTTCCTCAAATGAATACTTGCTATTTAATAAGTATACCACTTGAATAGTTGGTCATTATGAAGTTTAATTTTAGCTGTCCTTATAAGTGAATGCGAAATTATTACAATACTGCTTTCATTTATTTTGGCGTTAGACTAATACTATTCTAAAATGGAATAAAAGGTAAAATCAAAAATAAGTTTTGCAAACGTTATTAATTCGAGCCAGTTCACTTTTAAGCTAACCTTAACACTATTGATAAAAACTTCTTCGCATAGACGGATGGTTGAGGGGAAGGTGGATATGACAGTAGGGAGGACGCGAAAATAAAAAAAAAATGTTAATCAAGGGGTACGCGAGAGGAAAAAGGTTGGGAACCCCTGAGTTAAAAAAATTATTCTCAGATTCTTGATTGGAATGTATCTCGCACGGTACCTTGTCGCTCCCTTTCAGCATCGAACTGATCCCGTGTTCCAGCATGGAGTTGATCTCTGCTCTTTTGGAGAGCTCCACGATCTCTTGCATGCACTTCTCTTCAATATGCACCTTCTCTCGGGCCAGGTGGGCAAGCTGCCTCTGCAGACCTTCGTTCTGCTGCCTCTCCCTCTGAAGCTCCTCCTTCATACTGCTGTTGAGCGAATAGGAGTGGGCCACTCGACTCCGCAAGTCTGCCTGCAACGACGGAACAAATGAAACTGGTGAGAGCACATTTCTAATAAAGAAAGTCTTCAGCATGTGTGTTTTAATATACAGGGCGTGAGAGAATTGTTGGACCCATTTCAAAAATTAATTTAAAAGAAACAAATAATGTTACAACTGCTGTTTTTTTTTTTACATGAGAGAGCAAATAAAAACATTTTTTTCAGATAGGTGGCGTTCTAAATTTGCTACAGTGAGAGATTTCCATACGCAATGGCTACCGATCGGCAGAAGCCGATGCACGTTTTCTGATTTCCTTCTTTAGTTTTTCTTGTGGATATCTCGAAAACTATTCAGTTTTTGAATTACATTTGATTTTACAAATGGAAAAGCGTAAAATTACCTAAAAATACATGCTTTTATTTTTCTTCTAGCTTTAATAGTTTCTCAGATAATGGCTCTCCAAAATGGGAGATGTTGAATGATTTACGACCACTTAGACCACCGTAATGACACGTTACCCATCTGGAAAAAACACTTTTTTAAAATGCGCTATCATTTAAAAAAAACCGGAGTCGTAACATTAACAGTTTTTTTATTGATTTTTGAAATAGGTCCAAAAATTCTCGGACACCCTGTAGTATAAAATTTGTAACAATATGTAAAGACATTTATCCACGCAAGCATACACACACATACACGTATATAGAAATTTGTAATTTAATCTTTCGTTACTGAGAGGCATCTTTCGGCCGAAGACTACGAAGAGCATCAGAGTAATCAATATTCTAAATGCAACTCTAATTTGAGTTAAAGCATAACAAACTTTACAAGGCGACGGATCGGTGGAGGACCTAAGGCAGGTCGTACACCAAAACCCGTACATCAGCATACAACCAACCAGTGGCACGCATTCAACCGAAGCAAATGAAGCAGTGCTTCAGTAAGCAATCTCAGGCACTGTCTGGTTGTGTTTCTAACTTTTTTTTCTTTTGAAAACTTTCAGAAGCACGATTGTGTTTCCTTTGTCACTACAGACAAGCGACAGAGTTTCGTACTAAACCACCTTTCCCTTCACTATATTTGTCTTTCCAGCCGTTCTTGGTTGCTATATAAAAAAAAACATGTGTTTAGACTATGAATATGATCCATGCTTCGACTCGACAGCTGGTCAGTTTCCTATTGGTTCGTTGAGTTCATACCCATTATGAAATATTCTTACTCGTCCACACCGATCAGGTAACTTTTTGAAACGGCTCGGATTTTGAGTTATAGTATTCAAATGACCGCGGACAGACAGGCAGACAGATTTCCCGCTGACGGATTTTGTCCAAAATTTGATAGAAACCTACAAATGATGTGTAAAGATCACATACTAAATTTCATCCACGTAGCTCTAATAGTTTTTGAATTACACACCAGCGATGATTATTTGACGGAGCGCACGAACTCAGCGGTTCACAATCTCCGAAACCTGATATATAACATCTGTAACCCTGGCTTAAGATGAGTTTGACCTAGTTAAAAATTTTCGAATTATCGTGCTCACAGACATAATTCCAAAATTATGTTTTTCGGACTCAGGGAGGTCAAAAACGTGGAGATTCGTCAAAATCTCTTGTTCGAATTTTTTGACGATTACAATACTTTCTCTTTGTATACTTCGTATGCGAGAAAGTAAAAAGGGGAACTTTTAATCCACACAATAAAAATAACCAAAAAGAAAATTGCAAACATTAAATTACACACAGCAAACGTTCATATGCCGAAGATTATTTAGGCAGTGAAGATTTTAAATAAAAGCTAGATTTAATGAATTAAAAACGTGAGAAAAATTATTAAAATTTGAATGCGTTAAGAAACCATACGTATTTCCTCAGCGAGAAAGATCTCTGTGGATATTTCCCGCTGTTAAACTATCCGTTGTTTCCGACGGAGTTTTTTTATGATATATTCTGCGTAATGCTGCTACTTATTTTTTAAAAAAACTTCGTTTTTCCTGAAACATCAGATAATAATAAAAAGATAAAAATTGAATAAATGCCAAGAATAATTGAAAATTGAGTCAAAATATAACATAGAATCAAATTTAAGAAACACACAAGAATATAAAAGTGAGTAAAAATAAAAAGAGCATTTCAGTAGATAAAAATATCTGAAAAAGTTCTAAAAAAAAAACTATCCTTCGTCGTTCAGGCAAAAGTCACCAAGTCCAAAGCTATATTTTCGAGATGTGGTAAAAATTACTTTTACGATTTCTTGCTCCTACGTTTGATTTACTGTTGATTAGACAACAGGTTTCTGTGACTAAATAATTAATCGCGAGTTCTAATTGAATCTAGTAGCCCGTCAAGAGGTTTTTGTGAACTTGGTGACTTCGGCCTGAATGATGACGTGTCGTCATCAAATCTGAATATACTGTCTGTCCGCCACGAGAACTGTCGCCGCCAAATTGTCTAGTCTATGGCGGTCGCTATAGCAACTGGTTATGCTAGGGAAGATCCATTTCGAATAGGGGGAATCCAAAGGAGGTCGGAGTTTTTTATTCTTGGCGCCAGTTTGAACACTTTAGAATGAATTTCTACCTACTAGAAATGGATTCTTCCTACCAGTGGCAAATCCAGAATTCGAGTCCTGGGGGGTGGGGCTGAGGTCATAAAAATTTTGTATCGTCGTGACGAATGTCAAACCTCATGGCTTATATAAACCAAAAAACTTTAATTTGACAGACTTTACGCACATGGCAATAAGAATCATAAAGAAAAATACAATACTTTCGATAATTTAATAAAAAAAAAATACAATGAAATAACTAGACAAAAAAATGTTTTCGACCGCGTCAACGCTACAAGTGGAATGACTACAAAAGGAGGAAAATTTTCGAGCCTGTCAAGCCAGAAAGCAATGTTGTAACGATTTTATTATTTTTTAGAAAAAAGGAAATTAAGAACAAACAGCTGTAGTGATTTTAAATAAAATCAAGAATTCTTGTTTAGCTCTTGGGGGGGCTGCAGTCCGATATCCACCCCCTGGATTCGCCACTGCTTCCTATGATAACCTGTTTCTATAGCGACAGCCGTAAACTAGACAATTTGGCGGCAACAATTCTCGTGGAGGACAGACATTAAGTAGTACGGTTATAAGGACTGACTGCCAAATGGACAAAATTCCAATAGTATGGGCTCGAATTGCCTGCACTTCTTACAGTCAGATCAATCTGAATATCTTTCTTATTCAATTACTTATTACGGACTTTGACAAGGAGAGAGAGAAAAAAAATTGTTAGCGTTATGTAACTCTAATTTTGTGAAGGTCTTAACTTAATAACTTTTACGGGTATCTTCTGGTACCCCCGGTTGGGTTGGGAGACGTCACTTTTTCCGCTCTTTAACAACGGGAAAAGTGACGTCTCCCAACCCAACCGGGGGTACCAGAATAGCACTGTTAGTGAAGCATATTCAAATACAGTGGACTTCCAGATAACGAGGTTAAACAGTCACGCGTTGTATGAATATGCGCTATAGGAAATCGCGCAGTGCGGAAAATATATCTGTAACGGAGTCCACTGTAAATTAAATGTCCCATACCGCACGATTTCCTACAACGCGCATTTACTGAACGCTTGACTTTTGAATCGCGTTATATGGGAGAGTACTCTCTATAAAAAATTGTCTTTTATCCATTCTGTTATGAGAAAAGAAAATCGAGTCCAACTAGAGGCTGGAAACGTCGATATATTTAATATTTTACCATGAATTGCTCTTCGCTGACACTGTCTTCGAAACCACCATAATATGCTGTTCCTCTCTCAAGGTACATCATTCTCTGCCTGTAAAAAGGAATCAGTTTGAGAATTATTGTTACTTATCGTTTCAAAACGCCAAGTCTAGCATTTTTGGACGATTTTACACAGGAAAGGGGTGACAGGCAATGAGTAAGAGGAGCGCATTTTTGGAGTTCTTTGTTAGGCCACGCTAAGTAAAATGTAAACATCTCCCCCCCTTCATTTTTCTCTTCACTCCTATTTTGGTGACATGAACTTCTCATGCGCATAAGTGCGGAGGGCTTCAGCATTCAAAAATCATCTATACTAGTGAGCAATTTTTTTTGAGAACTTTTCTTTCAAGATCATGCATAATTTTCCTGTTAAAGCATACATTGATTATGTGCTGCTTATTATTGTGCTAGTAAATAGAAAGTGGCATAAAATAAAATTCTTTATACTTAGATAACCGTTAGACAGCGATTGATTTGTATGATAAGGATTAACAAATACATATACTAAGTGTAATAAAAACAGCTTTTAAAGGCACATTTTTATTGGTGTGCTAATAAGGATAAATTATTTTTTTGACCGAGGGAAGTGAGTTTTTTTTTGACGTAGACTTACGCCTCTCCATGGTGATCTAATAGTGTGTCGAGAAAGGAAAAAATTATGACGCTTTTCGCGCTAAAATTAAACGCTTATAGCTTCGCAACCAAATAACATAGAGAGTTGGTTATAGTTTCATTTAACAGAGAAAGGTAGACATTGAAGATTGTAAAAAGAATTTTAGAATTTGGAATTACGGTTTAGTCACAGTCGAGTTGCAAATTTGGTGAAAATCACGAAACATTTTACATAGATAGAGTCACATAGTCACACTAGACTAATAGCCACACTAGACTAATAGTCACACTAGACTAATAGTCGCAGTATACTATAGAGTTAATAGTCACACAGAGCTACTTTAGTCACAGAAAGTCACAGTTGAGTAAGGTAAGTAAATCTACGCCCCTCAATCCCAGCGACCGTTTCGCAGAGACAGCCTACCGTCGATTTTTTTTTAACTACACCGTTCTGTATTTAGTCTGTTTGTTTTTAAATTTGTTGGTTACCAAATCACGACTAAATGCGTATTACTAATTTCTTCCAATTTGGCAGGAATTTTCCTCTAAATCTATAAAAAACGACTTATGTGTTAGGATTTTTATTTTTTTATTCCGTTTCAAGATGGTGGCCGTTTTTATGGCTCGATTTCATGTAATTTTCAGCTCTAGCCAAACAGAACTCCATTCCTCCAAAAATACCGATAATAGCAAATAACATTTAATTGCAATTTTGTTAATTCTGATAAAAGCAGATATTTAATTGTAATTTTGTGAATATACTGATGAAAGCAGACACTTGCGTAAATAATTCCTAAACCTCTAAAGACTGCGACGAAGAATAGATATTAGATTTTTTTTGACACGAGGTCTACTTTTCATAGAACTACTAGTTATTTTGTACCGTTTAGTCTTTAATTTATGATTCATTATTATACATTCTATGATATCTTGATATCATATTTTCCCCTCAAAATCATTTCGAGGCCAAGCCACTAATATGGAATCAAAACTTAATGAATTCGATCGATTAATTTAAAATCAAATTCTGGAAAATTAAAATAGTGTATTGTCATGGAAAACACAAGAGTGTGCAAAATTTCAGAACTCTAATACATGAGGATGTGAGCGAGAAATCCCATCTTTACACACATGAAACAAACCAAGATAAATAACAGTGTTTAAAGAACAGTTATTTGACTTACAGAACGGCCGAGAGCTCTGCATCCAGATGGGCAATCTGTGCTTTACACTGAGCGATTTCTTCATTGGCAACTTTCAGCTTGTTCTCGTAATCCTCCACTACTTCCAAGACTCTGTAACAGACGTAACATCGAGGCAAATTTAAGTATCGAGTAGCGATAGACGGTAAAAGTAAAACTATAATCTCCGTGCATACGAGGCGTGTCCGGAAAGTAAGTACCGTTTTGGAAAAACTCGCATAAAAAAGGTATTCTCGAAACAAAATTTATTTTTACATGAAAGAGCATTTTTGAAACTATTTTTCTACATAGTTACCACCATTATTCAGACATTTGTCATAGCGGGAAACCAAATTGTCTATACCCTCTTCAAGGAAAGATGCCGCCAATGAAGACAGCCACTGCTGAACACCGTTTTTTGCGTCGTCATCGCTTGCGATAATTTAAGCGATTTGTGACATTCTCATGCAAAACAGTTTTTGAAATTTGTAGAAACTCATCACAAAGCATTTTTATTGTGAACCGTCTGTTTTCACTAATTTTTTCATTCGCTTTTGCAACCAAACCATCATTGACAACAGAAGGTCGCCCACTCCGTGCTTCGTCATGGATATTGGTGCGTCCATCCTTGAATTGTCTAAGCCACTTTCTAACCATTCCGTCTGTAATTACATTTTCACCATAAATCTCTACAAGTTGACGATGAATTTCAGCTGGCTTAACTTTCTTTGCGTTCAAAAACCGTATTACAGAACGCACTTCACCGTCGGCGGGATCGGCAATCGTCTTAAACATTTTGAACGCTCACCAACACATGTAAACACAACACAATCTGACTGTAATGGCGTCAGTGGACAGACAATCAACCAGAGACACGTGCGCACATGCGCGGAACTCCGACACTAACGCTGCGGTGGCGGTAGAACGAAACGGTACTTACTTTCCGGACACGCCTCATATTTCAGTTTCATGCTAGATATCATTTTTATATACAGCCAAACCAGTGGCCTCATATTTTGACAATATGAGGCCACAGGCGCAAATTCGTTTCGAGGCCCCTCTTCCTACCCAGTCTGTATATATAAAACGCTAACGTATGTGGCACAGAAAAGAGGATAATTTCTCTTTTCCGATGGCAACGATCGGTTTGTTTACGAAACAAAACCGGTAGCCATGCTAGGCATAACATCATAAGTATAGCCTGCTACTATATTAATCTTGTGTAAAACAACTTTTCTCGAAAAAAAATGAGTTTAAGACGACGAGTTCACAATATTTCTTAGAATATAGTGAAACTTTGGATGAAATTATTCTAAAGAGATCTGTTAGAAATGAAGCAGATGGGATTTGGCGATCCCGAGAACGTTTAGATCAACGTCAAAATAGTTTAAGTCAGAGAAGGGGAAATCGTGTTAAATTCGCAAATTGAGGTGAACATCATGGAGCTTATCATTGTCAACATCGTATATTTCTGTTACGCACACATCACTTGGCACCTTTTTTGTCTTGGCGAATTTCCTTGGAGCGCTGAATCGCCAACTTGGCTCAACTTCTTTCTTGACAATAGTTGATGCGCGCTGTATTATTGGCTAGTTGACGCGTCCGGAGCCAGAATGCTCCAATTTGGCCCGTAAATGTTATGGTGTGCATATAACGGAAACGTGAAAATAGTTTAAGTCAGAGAAGGGGAAATCGTGTTAAGGGACATACGACTCTTAAACCTCGGAGAAATGCGGGGAAACTGTCAAATTCGAAACATTATATCTCTGAAACAATGTAATTCACAAACTCACTTTTTTTACTAGAAAATATCTGTTCTTTCTCTTACAGTACACGCATTTTCGAACTTTTATATTGGTATGTAATTTTTTTGAGAGAGTAATAAATATGGGTATAATTTTTGGAAAAAAATGAGAAAGTCGCCTTGCGCGCATTATTATGGATAAATTATTTGTCTAAACACAATATTTTGGGTATCTAAGTAAATCAAACAGTCTGTTTAAGAAACTTAACCTCAATTTATTAACATTTAGATTTAATTTCTATTTTATATACAAATTTAAAATAAAAATGTTGTTAAAAATTGTTTTAATTTCAACTTTTCTAACACTAAAAAAAACTCATTTGGAGAAAATATGTACAAAAATGTGGTTCAATTTTTAGAACATAGTACAATACATATTCAGTAAAAATTGTATGTAAAAATATTCAATAGTTCTTGAGATATCGTGCGCGAATATCAGAAAAAACAGATTTTGAGATATATAGCGCTATAAATAAAGCGCCATATTCAATGTTTACGTTGAATAGCTGTTACATTTTTCTTCATAACTTTCATAAATATGAGAATTTTTTAACGCTGATTCTTTTAAAATATTCAGAAAAGACAGGGAAATAATAAGGAAACAGGGAAATATAGTTTAACAGTCGTATGTCCCCTTAAATTCACAAATCGAGGTGAACATAATGGAGATCATTATTGTGAACATTGTATATTGGGTACTTTTCAGTTATACACCACTTGGCATCTTTTTTTGTCTTGGCGATTTTTCTTGGAGCTCTGAACCGCCACCTTGGCTCAACTCCTTTCTTGGCGATAGTCGATGCGCGATGTATTTTTGGCTAGTTGAAGCGTCAGGAACCAGAATGCGCCAATTTGGCCGAAAATGTACGGTGTTCACACAACAGAGAGCAGATGCTCTGTGCGGGATCAGCATCGTAAATATACCACAGACTTAGCATTGCAATGTATGTCGAATAGAATTTGAGGCCCTCCATAGTCTCGAGGCACAAGGCGAACACCTCTAGCACCTGTGCAAAAAACCGCCACTGAGTCAAACCTCGTTATAACGAATCCTCGACGGCCCGATCCAGAAGTTTGCTATAACCGACGGTTCACTCTATCCGATTTATCAAGTATTGCCTACTCAAGATTTCTTATAATTCTTTCATGCAGTTCTGTGTTGAGCGAATTAGTTACACTAACTTGTAGTTAATAATGGACGTAGTAAATTAAAATAGATATTTTTTCTTAAAAAACTCAACAATGAAACTTATTGTTCTTGCATTTAAAATATGAAAATAAGAAGTGATTTTCCATTAAAGAGCTAAGCTAAAAAAGATTGAAACTAAACTTCAAAAGAGAGAATTTTGGTTTACTGCATCCTAATTCCTTACTTTTGACGATCGTTACAAGCATCTGAAAATACATTAGTGACATAACAGTTCGGCTGGGACCATTTGAAAAGTTCGTTATAGCCGAGGAATCACTGTATCCCAGGTTTGTTATACCGGGGTTTAACTGTGCAATATCTTCTCATAAATAAAACTTAGTTATTTTTAATTCTCAAGAAAATGTGTCGTCACTCAGCCGGTATTCTTTCATATCGGCAGTGCTAAGATGCAAGATGGCTTCTAAGGTAAGCAATGCAATGAAGCGACATTGAAATGCAGTGACGGCTGTCTGTACTAATAATAAAAGCGAAAGTGTGTGTGTTGGCGCTCTATAGGAGAAACGGTTGGAACTACAGCTACCAAATTTGGTACAAACATAATTTGGAGCGTTGGAATATGCCCATCAGTGCCATTTTTTCGAAATTTTAACTAAAATTTTAGTTAAATAAAAATTAATCAAAATGTTTGCTTTTTTTAACGATAAATTTTAAAATTATTGTTGCACAAAAATAATTTTCACTTCACCTTAAAATTAAAAACCTTTTTCATCGATATCAAGGTAGTTGTCGTCCGGTTTTGTTTTTTTAATTTTAATGAATTTTTAAAAAAATATTTTATACATAATTTACAACAATACTTTTAAATGTTGCAATGAAATTCAAATCACTTTCATTGTTTGTACGAATATTTAATTACGTTTTTCTCTTCCATTGTTGAAATCCAAGGTATGAAAACTCTGCTTATTTTTAAATTTTCTTTGGAAATATCGAAATTATTTTTTTTCCTTTTTTATGCATTATTTTTTGCGTGAAATCTATAAAGAAATTCATCTAAGATATTAATTATATTAGAAAATATAGCCGGTAAACTCAAATATTATGATTCTTAATACAGTAAAGCACAGTTTATACGTTTCTCATTTAAACGTCTTTTACATTTATAGTCGTTTCTTTAAAGTCCAGATTCATTCGTATTCATTGTAATGATAAAGTGCTTCTTTTACACGAAGCAAAGCTTCGGTTATACATCGCTTCCCCCATTTCTAAGATGTTAAAATTTCCTCCTTTCTAGTATATGAATTATGATAAAGATATCGTGACTTCGAAATTATTCACAATTGATGAATTAATAGAAGACAAATTGTCCGGTGCTAATTTAAGCGATTATGAAGAAGTTGTTCTACCTTTCTTTAAAGACGCAATGGACTCCATTGAAAAACTTCCGAATTTATTTCTTTTGTCAAATGACCAGCAAAAAAAAGCATTCAATGAATTTTATTCGATTCATATCGCTGTACTTAATACTCACAAACAATAAGCACGTCAGACGTCGATTCAAGATTTTTTTTAATTAAACGCGTCTACCTCCATGCACATAAATCGTTTAAGAAATGTATAATTAGTACTCAAAGACATATAATAAAGTTATGATCTTTATATAAAATTTAATTATTGTTTTCCATACTCTGTAGTAATACACTAGTACCATCTTAAAAGACTTTCAAATTTTTGATTTCAAATGAATTTGCAGTAGAAACATTAAATTGTAATAATCAAAGTTGTTTATTAAAGTTTCGATCTTCTTTTCATTTATACGTCGTTTTAGGTAAGTCTCTTCAAAGACTATAGAAGGTGCTTTACTGTATTTATTTCTTTTTTATCGGCATATTTAATTCAGGTGACATTCTGTTGGACGTGAAACACGTCTTGCCATTTTAATGTTTAAATCAATGCATATTTTGCATGAGGAATAAGAAAGTAAAATTGACGCCAACTTGCTATTAGATGTTTGATGACACGGACAGCTACTTGACTCCATTAAGCCCTTGTTAAGCTATCAGAATATCAGCTGTTCTAGTTCCTTGTATCTTATTGGCGGCAAAAACAGTCTGATTGCGTTTCATTGGATAGTAAGAATGTCTTCGAATGCAAAAAAAGAGCATTCGTATTCAAGAACGATATTAGTGATTATCGTCTCGATGTAATTTCAGATCCGTCAGATATGGAATTCTGGGATGACAGAAGGAATGTCAGAAGACATTCTTTCTATCCAATGCAACGCAATCAGACTGTTCTTGCCGCCAATAAGAACTAGAAGAGCTGATATTCTGATAGCTTACGCCACACTCTGTTCCCATGATCAGTGTTTCGATTATCCACTTGCGCCGTTGGGGATTTATTGCCGATCTGAATTCGACCATACCCACTGTTCCTACGACGCATACGCAATCTACAACAGCCCGTAGGAACTGTACTGAGGCCTCCGTCTGTAAACTCTCTTCCTTTAATGTTCGAGTATTTACCGACATTTCTCCGGAACGTTCGAGCCACCCCACAAACCCTCGAGCAACAACAATTCTATGCGGTTCCAAGGCAGGAGATAAGGCGTACCACAGAACACAGGAACGGAGCTTTAAAGGTGTTCTTACAGACAATGAACCGAAAAAGTGCATGGTTACTGAAAAACGCTGTTTAAATGTCAATCACAATTTGAACTTAAAAACTATTTTGTTAAGGGAACCCTGAATATCAATTAATACATAAGAGATTCAATTGAAATTAAACACAATCCGATTCCCGGAAAAGAAGCCGGTCATCAAAGGCGGCTAGTAATTAATATGCATTGGCAGAATCACTTAAGTTACTGCTCTGCGCTTGAGATTATTGGCTCTACGTTGTCGAGCCGAGGAATCGGCTTTAACCCTCCGATCGCTCAATTATTTTGATCTTTTAGCTTTCAACTTAGAAAACTTAGCTTTTAAAGTGAATGAATCGGGTTTTTTTTGCATTTAATTATATCTCTTAAATCTTAAGAATAATTTACCCATGGTTGTTAAAGGAAATATTCATATAAATACGAACTATCTGCTTTTGAAATGAACTTGGAGAACGGAAAAAGACGTTTCCGCCGCTAGGAGGGTTAATTGCTCATCATCCACGGGTTGACCTTCCGTTTTGGAAACATAACAAAAGTTAAATCTATAAGCATGCTTTTAATTTGTTGCTTAAAGGATAATTTTCGATATCTTTTTATCAGCATGATATAAACGTCACTTAATAATGTTTGACTTTAGAAGATGTTGTTTGACATATACACTTTTCTCTGGCCTGAAAGTTCGCTTTAAGTACCAAACGCTATTTTTTTATTTTATTTTAAGTCGATTGTGAGTGTCTAATCTACTAATAATTAATCTAACGACACCAAAATCATCCATTAAAAGTAGGGTTGCCATAATTTCCAAGCATTGATACGAAACGTTTAAATGCTAAATATATAAATCATGAAAAAAGTGGGTAGGTAATGGTCTATTTTACTCGGATGAAAAATTAATGAAGCAATCTAATAAAGTAAACAAGAATAATAAAAAAAATAAAATCTAATCCTTCCTAGCCCAGTCATATTTAAAGTTGATTTTACTTTCTTAATTATATTATTGTCTTCGTTCACATAGTTATAAAATTGGGCGCGAGTCATTTTAAAATTATCATGACAAATCAAAATTGCTTTAATTATCTCTACTGACTGAGTTTAGGGAGAAAACAGGACAAATAGTAATATGGGACTGAGTAGTGAAATACGGTGAGTCCCTATATACGGAACGTATGGCAAACCTGTTCGTAGGAGATGCATTGTCTAGCTTTTTCTAACACTCTTTTTTTCCAAAAGAGTAAAGTAAGTGGTCTGAGGGACATTATTTTTTTCGTTATTTTTGATCCCAACTCTAAATTCGAAGAATAAAGTATCATGTTTACTTTCTGTGGTGATCTTGAATATATCCAGCAACTTCATGTCCGGAAATTTCTCGCAGATCGAGATTAAACTGAAATGAAATAAATTATGCGTTATTATTCTTTCGAAAGTCATAAGTGAATCACCACGTATTAAAATACCTGAGGTTCATTTCTGTTTACAAAAGACAAATTACAGACTTCCTAGTACTTTGTAAATTTTTAATCACTAAGTTGCAAATTTCATTTTAAATATTCAGCAATGTGACGCAAAATAACTAAAACTTAAACATAGGTTATGCAACTAAGAATTAAAACATGGCAGCAAATATCTTTCTTTAAAAAAAGAAGAACAGAACAACAACAAAAAATAACATTCTAATCTTAGATTAAACAAATTTTTACCCGATACCCGAAATTTTCTGTTTAAATTTTTTGAAGTCCGCATTTTGCATTGCATTTTCGAATTCAGTTCGAGTTTATCTTTATTTGCTTTCATCTTAGCTCATCAGAACATTCCTTATGTTTAAATTGAATCCTAAACAATAGAGTGGTAAAAAAATTACTTTTTTCGAAATTTGATTCGACTCACTGCGGGTATATTGCCACTCAATACTAGTCGTGAGTGGCGAATCCAGTATTTGGGTCTGAGTGGGGCTGAGGTCATAAAAATTTTGCATCGTCGTGACGAATGTCAAACCTCATGGCTTATGTAAACCAAAACGCTTTAACTTCACAGATTTTCCTCAGCTGACAATAAGAATCATAAAGAACACTACAATACTTTCGATAATTTAATTAAAACCACAATGAAATAACTAACAAAAATATGTCTTCGACCGCGTCAACGCTACAAATACAAGTGGAATGACTAGAAAAGTAGGAAAATTTTCGAGCCTGCCGAGCCAGAAAGCAATGTTGTCACGTTATTATTATAGTTTCTTCTTTTTAAAAAGGGAAATTCAGAACAAACAGTTGCAGTGATTTTAAATAAAATCAAGAATTCTGGCTTAGCTCTGGGGGGTGGGCTGAAGCCCCATAGCCCCTCCCCATATTTTTTAGATTTCTTAGCTAGGGTTTTGAGATACAGTTCAACCCCGGTTAACTGAACTCGGGGGTGGGGGGGGAGCGTTTCGGATAACGATTTTTTCGGTTAAGCCATGACCATCTATTAGCATTTTGTATCAGATTACTCAATGTAATTCTGAAATCTTTTTAATTCAAGGCTCACTTTGTAGGTTCGATGTAAGTTCTTTATTAAAGTTAAAATTAGATTTTTAGAATAGCAGTAGGTAATATACTTAGTAATGATTTATAGCATATGAAATTACTCATTCAAAAATACCTACCGAAATACCCCTGGCAGAAATTACTCATTCATTTCTGCCAGAAGTATTTCGGATAACATGGATTTCGATTAACCAGAGTTTTACTCTACTGCAAGAGACTTAAAGTTTTTGATTCGAGAAAGTAAGCAACAAGAGATGCAAGGAATCAAAAAAACCTCTAAGGAACGAATCAAATATGCTAAAACTCATCAAATTCCTGTGTTAACAGAAGTTGCTCGCGGTTAAAATGGAAGTTTTCCCAAGATGATTTTGTAGTTACTAAAAAATTTGAGTTTTGTTTAAGTTTAACTTGAGTTCTGTATTGTAGGGATGGAGGTTATTGCGAGAATAACTGGTTTTCGGTTATTCGGGTTTTTTACACCTCCGGTCTAACCTGGCATTTATAACCGCTCAAAATAACCGGTTTTTGAAATAACCGGTTTATGTTTTTTTAAACAAACGCCGTTTCTAGACAAAATTTTTTTATTTATATTGTTTTCACAGGAAATTAATCCATCGGCCAATATTTATCTGTTCATAAAGACTGTTTTAGAAATCCGCCGAGGAAGCGGTTGTCGGTGATTGGCCTAAGATGATGAAATTCAAAGCTTCATAACTTGGTAAATTTTAGTCTAATCGAACCTAAAATCGAGCCTACCTACCGATCCGTTTTTTTTTTTTTTTTTTTTTACCCGGTTATTGGATTTTAACAAAATAACAGGTTAAAACCGGTAGGTTTTAACCGTTTCCCATCCCTACTGTAATGTTACCTGCTCAAGTAGCAGTAGAAAGCATTCCGTGCCTGCAAATAAACTTACTCGACAAGCGAGAAGCGAAATCGGATATGGCATCCTAATTAAACATTTCCAATTAAAAAGCGGAGAAAAGAGGAAAAATGCCAAATCGGCAAATTAAGTTGGAAGCAGGTGGGTATTTCGATGGGATTAAGGGGTCTACTCTGGTACCACCGGTTGGGGTGGGGGACCCCCCCTTTTTTGTTTTTTTTCTGGGGGGAAAATGGCCCCGCCCCCCACCCCAGCTGGGGGTACCAGAATAGACCCGTAAGAGCCGCACTACTTACAGTGGCATGATATAATTTTGATTCGCACCCAATCGTAATCAGTGTGATAATCGTAATCAGTTGGCGCCCGGGCCAAGGTGTTATTTTTTCGGACCCTCATAATATTTGATTTAAAACGCGATATAAAGTGTACTAATGTTTTGTCTCCATGGCTCCCTTTAATCCACTAACGCCCAAATTAATTTTAACAGAAATTTATTGAAATTTGCTTTAATTGTTTTTATAACACTGAGACTAACTTAACTAAGAAGTAATATTAAAATAGGAGGAAAAAAATCTCTTTTGGGTTTTCATTCTTTTTTAAAAAATTTTTTAGGAAAAAAATCTAAAAAAAATCAGCAAAAAAAAATATATTCTTTTAAACTTTTTTAACCCATGAATATTAACGATTTTTTATTTATAGTAAAATATCAAAAAATAAAGATAACTTTCTCATTCCTTGCATTTCCTCAAAAATAAATCAAAAGAAAAATCAAAAAAATTCAAAATGACGACACTGGCACACAATACAAATTGGTTGTATTGATTTACTTAACGAAATCAGAATTTATCGTCGAGTTTTGCCTTTCAGGATCACACTACTGCAATATTTATTTAAATTTAAGTGCGCAGGGCCGGGACGGGTTGTAAATAAAATAAATAAATATTTATTTAAAAATAATTTATTTGAATTGTTCCAAATTTTTTTTACTGTTCTTAAAATCTACCGTCGCATCAGCAGAAAGATCTTTCTTAGGATTGAAAATAATAAAAAATCACTTGAAATCTACCATTTCTCAAGAAAAATTTACCTCCTTAGCAAATCTATCGAATCCGGATTAACCAAAAAAAAAACTAAATTATGCTATTATCTACGAATTTGCTCTAAGATATGCAAGAAAGTGAAGACAGAATCACATACTGTAAACCTATTTTGGTAAGTCCCATACCAAATTGTATTTATGAAGTAAATTATTATTTTGATTCCTTAGCGATTTTTTTGTGTGCTTGAAATGTTAACTTTATTAAAAATAATTTAATTATTTATCATTTTTATGTTCTATACCAAATGCAAAATGTAATATAATAAATAGCAAAATGCAATGAATTATTTTGCTGCGCGAAATTTGTTTCAAGGCCCCGCAAGTCAACTTTGCACCGGGCCTCGCTTTTGTTCGGCCGGCTCTGACAGTAACAATGATACACTAGTTAATAAGATCGTTCATCTAAGTAGCCTAAACTTTCTCGTATACTCCGAATACACGTAGAGAAAAAAATAAGCTAAAAGGCAGTAAAACGAACAAGAACCCCTAACACAGTGGCGAAAAAAATAAGCCAAACGTCATACCACGATTTCCGAAGGTCGTCCAACGCGGAAGTGGACTAGAAGCCGGCTTGAGTACCAATAGCGCTGGGTGTAAGATAAAGAAAACGAAGCTTGCGGTTTGAACTCCTTTTTTTAACCGATTGACACAAAAATTGGACACAAATCTACCATTAAGGTAAGAAGGTCGCATATCAAATTTCATTTATCAAAGTAATTTTTTAAAGAATTTATTTTGTTCAAAAGTATGCGATTATACAGACAGACAGACAGACAGTCAAGCCTTTGACGTATTTGGTCCAAAATGTGATACAAACCTACATTCCTGATGATAAAAATGTGTACCAAATTTCATCCACCTAGCTATTTAAGTTTGTGAGTTATCACGTTCACATTAACACGGACATACAGACAGACTTCCAGTGAACGGATTTTGTCCAAAATTTGATAGAAACCTACAAATTATGTGTAAAGACAGCACACCAAATTTCATTCCTGTAGCTTTAATAGTTTTTGAGTCATCGTGTTAACGGACAGATAGACATAATTCCAAAATTGTGTTTTTCGGACTCAGGGAGGTCTAAAACGTGGAGATTCGTCAAAATCTCGAGTTCGAATTTTTTGACGATTACAGTACTTTCTCTTTGTATACTTCGTATACGAGAAAGTAAAAAGGGAGAGTTTAGGGAAGCAGTTTTCATAAATGCGATAAAAACAAGTTATAAAAAAAAAAGAAGAAGGAATTCAAAAGATGAAGGGTTCGGAAACCACATACCCTGTTAAATTTCGTGTGGAGATCAAGAACCAGTTCCTTCACCAATTCTACGAGATTGCGGGGGTCAATGTTTTCGTCAACTTTTATCCCCGGCATGTAGTCGCTAAGGAAATACAGGAGTTCAAATCGAATGTATTCGTAGTTTTCCACTTTCTCATAATTTTCGGAATACCATTTTTGCTGAAAGAGAAGCAAATGTTAATGAAATTGTAAAAGATGCTGTAACTTTAACTTTAGAAAGATTTCTAGCACCATCGAGATCTAGGGAAAAACTTAACAAAGATACATTAGAGCGAATGTAACTGTGCGTAATGTAATTGTTTTCCATGTATACAGGGCGCTCACTAGAGTCCCTTACCCTTTTAATTACCGAATGGCTGCAGCTATCTTCATAAGAGTGGTGCCTAGGCATGGTAAAGTGACTATGCGCTACTGGATAAAACTACTTACAACGCCACCTGGTGGAAAACGGTGGAGTTAGCGTTATTATCTCTAAAACGGTACAAGATAGAGGAAAAAAGTGAAGTACGAAGTTGTAGAGCATCATCGATAATAAAATATCACACTTCGTTATAAAAATTTTTACCTTGTCCTTTAGTTAAAAAATGTTTAGAGTATTCTAAGGATAGTGTTTATTATTAATAGCATTGGATTAAAGTCTCGACTGTAAATTTTTAATTTTTTTTTTTGAAACTTTGGCCGATCTCAGTCCGAAAAACCATTTTCAACTAAGATTACCATCTGAAACATTTTTAATAATTTCCATTTGTAAATGATTTTAAAGATCTCTATTTGTTTTGCAAAAATGATAATCCTAAATGTTGCAATAATATTTCAATAAATCTGAATTTTAGTCTGGGATATGTTATCCGTAATTGTAATGCGTGAATGGCGTTTCTTTTTCCACATTTTCCGCACTGAAAATAAATCTGCCGTGTATGCGATTAAGCGTGGAAGAACATAAGTGGGGTAACCCATGCTCAGCTCATTTAGAGTTAGAGAATTAAAATCATAAAGTAGCCTAATACAATTTCCGTGCCATTACTATTTGAGGAATCGAACCTATGACATCTCCCATGTGGTTGAGTCCCTTCGATCAGCTACAGATAATCTCTGTCAGGAGTGGGATACGAACTCCAATTTCAGTACTGACATTTGCAAAATTATTACTACTGGCTGCCTTTGTCAACAAACTGTTTGCCTGTGATATTAATAGCCTAGTGCTATGCCAGCTTGGCGAAATATATTGCCTGTTGTAGAGGCTTAAGGGCTCTGCCGAAATTTTATTTTGCAATATCTCTCGAAGATGAATGGGTCGTGAGGAAGGGGGCAGACAAGCATTGATGGCATGTCTAGAGGTCATAAGCTTTCAAATGAAATAAAGATTATCGAAATCGGTCCAGTGGTTGGGGCTGGAAGAATGAGAAGATTTAAAATATTTATTTGTAATGAACGGCAATAGATAGAGACGCATACGATACATCACTGGACAGAGGAAAGTTTAAAGTTATATTTCATGCATTCAGCAGTAGCTCCGTTTGATATGCGGCAAACGTAACTGTAACGAAGTAACTGGTCTCTGGTTATTGAAATCACTTCTGTAACAATTCGATCTCGCAAATCTTGGAGGATAGCAGGCATAGGATGAGCATACACCTAGGTACAGTTATAGGTACCATTATACCGTTTTAGGTACCGTTACAGATAAAAATTGCAAGGGGTAAGAATGGTCTCATACAGATACTGCTGTACCTTGTGGTGGAAGCGAGGTGGAGTACCGTCTTGTATGAAGATAAAATCATCCCGATCTTGCTGAATTTGTGGAAACAACCACTGTTGGAGCATGTCCGCTTTTACTGGGATTATCCGAATGCGTGAAATAAAATTTTGAACTTTCCTCTATACAGTGATGTACCGTATGTGTCTCTATCTATTGCCGTTCATTACAAATAACTATTTCAAATCTGCTCCTCCTTTTTGAAACACAAAGTTGGAGAAATGCTCTAAATCAGGGGTTCACAAACTTTTTTCCTTCAAGTACCCCTTGATTACTATTTTTATTTTCGCGTACCACTTCCGCTCAGTGTCGTATCCCCCTTCTCCAACCATTCGCCTATGCAAAGAAGCTTTTAACAATAATGTTAAGGCTTAGGTCAGCTTAAGAGTGAAATGATTTTCTTATTTTTGATTTTACATTTTATTCCATTTTACAATAGTATTAGTTCACCCTTATGTTAATCACTTATGATTTCTTGTGTCCACCATTACCGATTTTGAGTTCGCGTACCCCTACGGGTACGCGTACCAAAGGTTGGAAACCTCTGCTCTAAATGTTGTAAAGTACTACATTTTATGTTGTTTGAACACACTGACTGAAAAAATTAAGAGGTCTCCTTTACAGTCTCCTTGTCCTGTTAGTCATATTTGGTAAAATATTTTTTGACACGCTAATATTTTGAACGAAAAATAATGTTCCACTTTCCACTCTTCTTCAGCTAAAACTGATGGAGTTATGAAGCTTTGAATTTCGCTATTTTAGACGATTTTCGGCCGTTTCAATGGTCGCATCGAGGAGGATCCTCCAATCAACGGGCTTGCTCGAGGCGGCTGTTGATTGGCTTAAAATAATTATATTCAAAGTTTCATGACTCACAAGGAGAGGGCACGACTTAGGAAATACAATTCGGGATGAAACTTGGCATATTAATAGCATACCATTAGGGTGTTCACACATCAATCTAAAAAAGTGCAATGGCAGGCCAATTCGGAGGAAATGGCCCTCAAACTTTGGGCACAATTTATGTACTCTTCACAAGCAATCAGTGCTCAGATAGCTTATATGTCTTTTGCGCTTGCCTAACATTCGCTAAGTCCTCAGTTCGGTCCTGGCTGTGGTTTTTTTTTCAAAATTATTCCAAATTAAATTTTAAAATATTTTGAATTAAAACTTTAATTATTTTTATGCAGAAAAATAACTTGATAAAAATGATTAAAGTTTTAATTTAAAATATTTTTAAATTTAATTTGGAATAATTTTGAAAAAATAAAAATAAAAAACACAGCCAGGAGCGAACTGCGGACCTAGCGAGTGGCAGGCGAGCGCACTGACATATAAGCTATCTGAGCACTGATTGCTTGTGAAGAGTTACTGGTATACAAGTTGTGCCCAAAGGGAGGGCCATTTCCTCCGAAGTGGCTGGCCATTGCACTTTTTTAGATTAATGTGTGAACACCCTAATGGTATGTTACTGATATGCCAAATTTCATCCAGAATTGAATTTCCCAAGTCGTGCCCTCTCCTTGTCAGTCAGTTTTAATCGCAGAATAGGAAATGTTTTTTAAGTGTTTTGTGTGCCAAGAATATTTTACTAAATACAACTAATAGGACCGAGAAACCGAATAAAAATTTAGACTTCGTAATTTTTTCAGCGGCACATTTATTGACTTAAAGAACATACAAATTCTTTACTTCATTTAAAGCATTTTTCCAACCGGAAGTATGCCTATTTATTGACTTATCGGTTGTGTCTTTCAGGCGCAACTCTTAGCACACCCATAACAGCTACCGACGAAATTATTAGAGATTTATTTTTCCAATTATAAAAAACAAAACTGAAAAATAAACCACAGAAAAAGATAAAACATCCAAGCAAACACAAATTGTGTCTTTTTATTTTTAAGAATGAATAAAGTACTTTTTTTTCTTTAGTTTAGTTTAGCATTATTAACGTCCCGTTTTGAAGCAACACGAGGGCTAATTCTTTTTTCCTTCAGACAATTCTTAAAGTTCACCCTATCAGAAATAGAGAGTTAGGACTTGTTTAAATACTGTTTAGCAACGGATTCCGAGACTATTGGACGATTTTACACCGGAAAGAGGTGTCAGGCAATGAGTCATATGAGCGCATCTCCGGAGTTCTTTGTTAGATCACGGTCAGTAAAATGTAAACATCACTCTTCCATTCTTCACTTTCCCCCTATTTTGATGAAAATGTTAGCTTTGCTACAAATCCGGGGGTACTAGAATAGACCCCTTGATCAACCTTTTCGAATCATGGTTATTGTTAGACGAGATCTAACATTAATCAATCAGTAAAGCAAACCAGTTTGTGTTTATGCTAAATCGCTTCTATAAGCCGTCACATTTTTTTACCAATATAAATACGGTTAGAATTGTGATAACGTAGGTTACAGTAATGTGTAGTAGTATTATTAGAAATGACGAACTACTATTATCATCGCCCTTCTGCTGACCCCGGCTAATTTATTTCTTAAGTATGTTTAATCGAGGATTAAGATTAAATCGGTTGTATTTATATATCCTTATATTTTTATCATCGAATAAAGATGTCTATTTTAACTATTATTAGTCGTCGTCAACTATCTTGTCATTGTCATGAATGCATCTAAATATAAATTAAGTAAACTAATTGGGTTACTCTGTTTTTTTATTAGATATATTACTGATCGCGTTTTCTTTAAAAACTGACGGTAATATAAGAGAAAATAACTCCGCCCGGCGCATGCGCAAAAGCGCGGAGGGTTTCCGAATCCGTTGCTAAACAATACTTAGAAACATGAAACCCGATTAAAGCGGCCAATTTTCTTTGGAATGGAGGGTGGCCGAGGTAGAGAATCAGTGGCGTTGTTAAGGTAAGTGGCGACCGGGTCATAAGAGAGGTATGGTATTTTTACCCCCTCATCGTATTCGACTTCTAAAAGTGACATGAACTCTTCAACATTTTGCCACCATGGTCAGTGGCGTAGCAAGGGTAAGTAGCACCCGAAAAATAATGCGACTTTTACAATAATGCGACTAAATACAATAGTCATCACTGGCTTAACACGCGTAAATTTCGCCATGGATATGGTATTTTTTTACGCCTTCTTATTATATTTTGCTTTAAAAATGGCGTAAACGCAGTAATGTTTGACTCCATGGTGCCCCCTGAATCTGGCGCCCGTGGCATCTATACCCACTTTGTCCGCCGGTCGCTACGCCACTGTACAGAGTTTCAATAGTCAATTTTACATAGCGAATTATATACATCTAAAAACAGTTTGTACAGTGAACTCGGAATCCACAAAATGGTGGTTATTTCCCAATTGCATAACTGCATCCATTTAAGGCTATTCATTCACGACCTCTCGACTCCAAGAAAATTCGACTGCTCCACGCCAAAATCGATCGTCAGTGTGAGAAACGCGCCAGATTTGTCGTGGTATTGTGCGTAAGCTTGGACATCCAATCCGTCCCTATATCCATCACTCCATTTGAACTGTTGGACTAAAAGTGATGCGGGAATGCTGTACTACCGCCATGAGAAAAACCCCAGACACCAGATATGCCGATGTCGGTCGTTATGGAAACGGGATATTCCATAGCATTTTGGGGGTGAAGGAAAGAGTTTTATTTCGTTTGGCGCAGAGAGAACCGGTGGAAGTCTCATTTCGCTTTGCACTTCGGTCGAAAACGGATTCCTCGCCTGACGAAGTGCGCTTTGTTTGCGAAATGCTGCTGTTGATTTTATACCCGTTTCCCTCTTTTCTTCGACTCGTCTACTTGAGACGACCGTCTTCAGGTTCTTTCTTCAGGCTTCAGGTAGAACGGACGGTAGGTACTTGCATGTGGAAAGGGGGATTGAAGTGCGTGGTTCACCGAGAAAATCAGAGAAGGCGGGGGTCGTACATCGGAGTGACTGACAGTAGATGAATTTGCGTGTTGTGGAGCAGTCGTTAATGAACTTCATAAAGCTGAATATTCACGAGCGTTTCGCTCTACATCATTCGAAGCGCCTCGCACCACATCGTTTCGATTTTCAGCCCATCCCTTCAGGCTGGTGATTTATGGAGGCTCCATGCAAACCCCACAACCGGTCACTTCAATCCCCTAGGACTACTAAACCTACATTTCTTCCGCTTTCAAAACGGGACCAATCTCCGCTTTCCCGAGAGAGCTTTACACCCCCTGCCCCATTTTGTGGTTTTCGCTTTTGTGAGAGAGCATCGCTTCCCTTCTCTAAGATTGTATTTCAGTTTTATAACTGAATGCGCCAAATGGAAAACGAACGACGTTGGATTTCCAAACTTTTCGACCACAACAGTCCAATTCTCATCGGATATTCTCAATGACAACGAGTTATGGTGCGAAGCGCTCCAAATGGTGTGGAGCGGAGCGCTCGTGAATATCCTGCTTAAATGGATGGCCCAAAAACGTGGAATGACATGAAATGCCACCACGCTATTTGCGTGGTGTGGAGCGGTAGTGATTGAACGGTTTAAGACATTAATATGCCAGGGCTGAACTGGACCTTCACATTTCGCGAAACTGAGATAAAATGTTGAATGTGAGGAGCCTTGACTCAGTTTTGATTGCGAATTATGATATTTCAGCTGTGAGCGAAATGAGTAAATTTTAACTGAGAAATTTACATTGACATTGTTACGAACATGGAATGTCGCTTCCCAGCAGTGTTACTCTTATGGTTGGGAAGAGAGATTTACAGGGGTAAGTATGGAATGCCAGCAGCGGCCAGGCCTGATTCCCTGACTTTAGCGACCATTTTGGCGACAAATAGAAGATTCCTGAAAATGCGATTATTTTCTTGATATCTCCATTAAGAGCCGAGATCCGGATTTCTCCAGATTATTCCATGTGATGTCACGGCCTGTTGGGGAAACTATAAATAGCGCCGTGCTCGGATCACGGGAACTGTGTGTTGAATCGTTTTTGGACTTTGAGCGTATTGATCGACTGGGACCGTCTTTGGAGTCGTATCCGCAGTGCGAGCCAGTAAGCTGATAGACGCCGTGCCGTACTGAAAGTGCTTTTACTGTTACTAATTACTGATTTGCTGTCTGCTTGTGCTGCGAATTTGTGCATGCGCTGTTTTACCTGTTACCTGTGCTTCGTGTTTTACGGAATATTCGCGAATAAAGCGTCTTTCTCCATTAACCTGCTTCTTGGACTGTTTTCACTATTCACACACCGGACGATTTTCATGACACTATATTTTGAATACTGTGAATACATACTATTTTGAATAAATCATTTTCTTAATTTTATTTGCATATTTCTGAACAATTTGTGCAAAAGTACCATTATCTCTTTGGCACCTTTTTTGTTACAAATTTGTCTTTGTTCCTTTATTTGGTTAAAGTCTGTCTGGCCCTGTAAAACACCGAATCCACAAAGGATTTCTCAGAACAGCATTTTATGAGAAGGAAATTATTTACTTACCAACCAATCGCCAGATTGGTCCGCGTGCCTCATAAATTCCTCAACCATTCTCACTCTAGGAGATCCGGGAGATCCAGCTGGGATTACATTGCCAATGTTAGGCCTTCCGTAGTACGAACTGTCGGATGAAGAAGTTGCATCTGTTGATCCACTGACTTGCTGAGCTCCAGCCACCAACTTATCCGTTACCTTGGCCAAGTAGGCGGAAATATCAGAAATATCATCAGGAAATTCCACCGCGGGTTTTTTCCCCCTTCTTTTCCTCGGAGGTGCCATGTTCAGTGGTGGGCATTAAAATGATTGTTGCTGTTTGAAAGATTGTGTTATCTAAAGTGAAAGAAAAATGTAATCATCAGAGATGGTTTCGTGTATGAACTCTATGGACGAGTTTCCTGATTTGTTTATTTTGGTTTCACAGAACTTCCGTGGTGAGGGTTCACTTCCGTTTTCCAGTAATCCTCCAATTTAAGCGATCGCCAAATCCAGTTGGATTCCATATCAAGCGCCAAATTCGAATCAATTCTTTCATGAGTACACAAAGCGCCAAAAAAGTGCGATAAAGAATAATTATGGCAAAAATTGCCACAAAATTAGTCTCTTATTTTAAGTAAAAATTGAGAGCTCCAACAATAGGAACATGAAATCTAATATCTTCAAAGTATCCTTAAGCCATAACATTAGAAAACTCCACTTTAAACATTAATTTATATCTTCAAACAGAGTGTTGAAATTTTGAAAATTTCCATTGACTTAACATTATCACCGGAAATTGATGGGTAAGGCGGAAGTCCTACTTTACCGCAAATAAACAAAACTCGTCCATAGAGCTGAAGCACATCCAACTTTTTCAGATTATAACTTTAATCAAAAATGCATTACAATCAGTGAGAAGAACCGTAAAACCTCAAATTCCGCTGTTTTGATTTTCTTTCATGAATCGGTTCGATAAATGTAGTTCTAAACATTGAGTACAAGAACAATACTATACTAGCCTCCCTTTGTTAGTTCCGTGCAAGTTTTAAATCTGAAGGAATATAGAAGAACCTTAAGAAGGAATATAGTCCAAACTTAAAACTTGATTATCGTGAGTTGAGAATTTCCGACTAGTACTATTCTTCTTCTCACCTAATTTTGTGTATAGTATTTAAACACATCATCAATTTCTAACGCAATTTTCCTTGCAACACTTTCAGTCTTGTGCATCTTACAAAAATCCTTCTGCAGGCACTCATTGAAGAGAAAAAATTTTAAACGTACTCTCTCTGGAGAGGGAAAAATCTTGAATCTTCGCTCTCTGGGGAGGGAAAAACTGAGTTCCACTGGAATTTGCTACATACGGGGTGTTCCGAAATTCCAGCAACCTAGGGGTGACTGTACACGTCAAGACAAACAACTTTTGCAATAAAACATGGAGGCGCAAATGCAAAGGGAGGAGCAGGAAGCTCCTTGCCAGTGAATTAAGTAGAAGAGAAGGATGCAACAGGTAAAATTGTATTACAGGTTTAATGGAATCCAAATTCACTACAGCGCAACATCGCTGTTGCATGAATACAATCCTGAAAATAGTACGCAACATGACAGATATAATGACAAGTAGGATGCCATATCAGCAACAAACCTTTGACGTAACATGCAGTAAGTGTTCAAAGGACTTGCCGTCAAAGCTATGGACGTTTCGCATCTTGTTATTCGTGCAATTGTGTTGCAGTGATATTGTGAATTTGCTTGCCAATGAACCTGAGTTGCATACTTTGTCTTATCTTATTTGTCCTCATTTCTTATTTAATTCACTGGCAACGAGCCCCCCATAGCGGTCGACCTTTGCATTTGCGTCCCCATGTTTGATTGCAAAAGCTGTTTGTCTTGACGTGTACGATCACCTCTAGAAGTCTGTCGGTGGAATTTCGGAACACCCTGTATAGCCAATGGGACGATCGAAATAAAACTTGATTCACATGTTTCAACTTGTTAAATTAAAAATATGGAGGGGGGTTGAATCTTCTTTAATCAACCCTTCAGAATGGTAACTACCGCTGAGACACACAGAAATGTTTATATAGAGCGGCTGGAGCAATTTTAATGGAACATTCTTCAGTTGATTTAGACGCAATAATTGTTGAAATTTCAGCTGAACAATGACTCTCTCATTGTTGAACTTAAAATATATAGTAAAGAGAAATCTCCCTTATGGGTTGGGTGCAGGCGATTCATTGAAAGACCTTTAACAAATGGGCCAATTAGCATGAAATTTTTATGTCCACGGCTCCTACATCCAGGGATTTACATCTCTGTGGCATAGCCTTCTAGACGGCTATGGCTGTGCTAAGCTACATTGGGTTAGGAAGGGGATCAAAACGCATCTGTGTCTCATATTGTCAAAATGCGCCATTGAATGGATGAATGTAAAGGAGATTAATCATACAAGTTTTTGGATGTACTTTCAACTTCAGTGGAGGTGTTTGGCTGCAGCCAAATTCGATGCCATGCGTTATACAGAACAGAACGCCGTCTCTTACCCCCGTACCCGTGACCAGACCGGTCACTGAACGGTTTGATGGGCAAGACACGGGAATTTTATTTAAGAAAAAGAAAAACAAAATAAACAAAAAGAAGGAAATATATACACTATGTACAGCACAGGCATTTTCACTTTTATACTATCAGTTCGTAATAGTCTTCTTTTCTTCAGATGTTGAAAAACTTTTCTTTTATTTGAAGGGAGAATGTCCGGTAATTGAGCTACTTAGTTCAGCTCGCTGGGAAGTTGAAGGCTAGGGAGGCCGGCAAAGATCTCTGTTTTCGCTAATGAATTTGATAATCCCACGAATTCTCTGCCTGGGGACGAGGTTATTGGCGAGTCTTTTCAGCCATTCTTGTTCGAAGTTTGGCTGGCGCTGGCTTCCTCATATGCCAAGACACTGTATAAATACACTCCGTGGCATAGTGAAGTGCCGTGCCAATTCCACCGCCATGCGTTATACAGGGTGGTCATAAATTATTGGACCCATTTCAAAAATTAATAAAAAAAAACTAATAATGTTACAACTGCGTTTTTTCTTTTAAATGAGAGAGAAAATAAAAAAGGTTTTTTCAGATAGGTATCGTAGTATTACGGAGCTCTAAATATGCTACAGCAAGAGATTTCTATCCACAATGGCTACCGATCAGCAGAAGCGGATGCGCGTTTTCTGGTTGACCTTCTTAGTTTGTCTTGAATATCTCGAAAACTATTCAGTTTTCAAATCACAATTGATTTAACAAAATAAAGAGCGCAAAATTTCCTACAAATACCTGGTTTTATTTTTCTTCTAGATTTAATAGTTTCGCAAATAATAGCTCACAAAAATTGGAGATTTCCAATAATTTAAGATCACCTAGACCGCTGTAATGGCGCGTTACCCATATGAAAAAAAAACTTTTTAAAATGCGCTCTCTCATTTTGAAAAAAAAAAACCGTAATTGTAACATTATTAGTTTATTTTAATTTTTGTAATGGGTCCAATAATTTATTACTGCTCTGTATGATCCTTTGATGATAATTAACGATTTTACTCGCTCTCACCCTGCTGTTTCCCTTGATTACAAGACCATTCTGATTGTTTCGAAACCCCGATACTAGCACTTTTGGACGAGTTTACTCCGGAAAGGGGTGACAGGCAATGAGTGAGATAAGTGCATTTCCGGAGTTCTTTGTTAGGTCACTCTAAGTGAAATATAAACATCTCCCCCTCCATTTTTCACTTTTCTCCTATTTTGGTGAAAATAACTCCACCTGGCGCATGCGCAAAAGCGAGGAGGGTTTCGGAATCCAAGAACATACAATACACCTACCCTCGACCACCGTAATTGCCCGTGGACGACCGTTCAATAACGAGTAAACGATTTTTTTTTGGGGGGGGGGCATTTAAAACTCTTTCCAAGCACTTGAAACAACGCTGTGAGTGATTGCGAATTCTTCCGCATCGCTACCCTCAATACAACTTTCTTCCATTTCCTTATGACGCGACATCAGATAAAATCGTCTAGATATCATCTACAAATCTTCCTATCACCACTGGTTTAAAATACAACAAACTCTCCATTTCTTCCACGACAAATACGTACTTTGATGGAGACCAAGTTTTATTCTCTTTCAACACTTATCCTGTTGGTTAATATATTTCGCGCTTATGCAAATTCTTATTTGTCAAAAAGCGGTTCCTGGTTTCCTGGTTGCTTTTTATTTTATGCATTTTTTTCACGCTTAC
This sequence comes from Araneus ventricosus, assembly GCA_013235015.1. Classification (NCBI taxonomy): domain Eukaryota; kingdom Metazoa; phylum Arthropoda; class Arachnida; order Araneae; family Araneidae; genus Araneus; species Araneus ventricosus. Next base: position 46,208 of record BGPR01000974.1, on the reverse strand, counting down.
CTTTCATATAAATGTGGAGGAAACAGATAATTACGAGTTGAATCTAATATTAAAAATCTTGGTTGAAATCTAAAAGTTGGTACGCACTCTTAAAATAGCGCCAAGAGTTTCCAAAGCTTATACAAGTATTACTTGCTTCAGCTGTGGCGTCTTGGCGCCAATGAAATACAGGGGTCAAGATCTTGCTTTGGAGGTTTGGCGGCGTTTCTGTGTACCAAATTCTAGATTTCAACCAAAATCTTAATGATGCTCTTTTGACTTAAATGCATTAGATATTTCATTGAAATTTCTCCAAAGCAAAGCCAAAGCCAAAACATCAAAAGAAATCCTATAATTTTGTCGCCAAACAATGGCTTACAAAGCAAAATTGGTGCAGCTTTGATATACGGCATCACTGGCGATATTTTGTGATTTCGGCGACTTTGGAGACTTTTTACGTTTGGCGCCGAAAGACGCCATTTTCCAGGTAGGAAGTAGAAAAATAAGCTAGATTCCTAACATTCAATAAAAAAGCGAAGCTCCCAAGTTCCCTGTTTGCTGAAAGCGAAGCCTTTGATGTTTTTTAAGTTTAAAAAATTTGACCGGAACACGTTTTCAAGAGAACAATATGCAACAAAACAGTCGCCATGTTTGTTTAGGAAACATAACTGACGTCATGTTTGTTTACGCAATAAAAAAGTCGCCGAAATTACAAAATATCGCCAGTGATGCCGCTTGACAAAGCTGTTCCGCAAAATTAAATAATCCGCGTTTAAATATTTCATTTCCAACAAAATATGAAATTCGTAAGATTGAATTAAAAGAAATATAAGGTTTAGGATCTTTGTGTGTATGCATGGTATATGTCAAAATATATTTCATAAGATAAATGAAATAACAAAACTTGGTTGAAATCTAGAAGTTGGTAAACACTCTTAAAACGCTGCCAAATCGCCAAAGCAAGACGTTGACCGCTGCATATCATATATTGGAGCCAAGTCGCCAAAGCTATATGCAGGTATTACCTGTATTAGCTTTGGCGACTTGGCGCCATTTTAAGAGTGTGTACCAAATTCTAGATATCAACCCAAAACTTTAATAGAGAAGAAACAGCATCATAATTTTTCGTTTCATTCAAGTATTTAAGATAAAGTTACAAAAATTACTTTGACATATAAATGCGTCTATTTTAAAGTAAGGAGCCTCTCAAAATATAGTGTCAAATATTATGGGTTGAAATCTAGAAGTTGGTACACACTCTTAAAATGGCGCCAAGTCGCGAAATCTAATACAGGTAATACCTGCATATGGCTTTGGCGACTTGGCTCTAATGATATGCAGCGGTTAACGTCTTGCTTTGGCGATTTGGCAGCGTTTTAAGAGTGTGTACCAACTTCTAGATTTCAACCATATTATGGTAGCTCATGCTATATGTGATTACCATGTTCATTTTTTCCTAACAGTATATATAGAACAGTATCAATACATTTTTGAAGGGCCTCATAAATTTCTGTCTTAGATAGCAATAGCACAGAAAGATTTTCAAGCATTAGTATGGCTGTGTATGAATACGTAAAGCATTGAAAATGAAACATAAATAACGATTATCTTTATATCTAACGAAATTTTGAGGTATCCGACTAGGTTCGGAGAAAAAATTGTAAAAAAGCATGCACAAAAAAAAACTTACAGAGCTTAATAACAAATATAGGCTTAAATAGTCACAATTAGAAATGAAAATAAATATATCATCATCAGTTTTTGAAAATAAATTTTTTCAAGATTTTTAATATAAATTTCAATGTTGAGAAAAACAGCATAATTGAAAAAATGTGGGACATATTTAATTTTAATTTCTCATGCGTACTTCTAAAAACTATCTAGAATGTAATAGACCGCAAGATAAAATTTATTTTAATAACTAAATATTTTAAGAACGTTCAAAGTTGGTGTCATTGATTTTTCGCCAAAATTATCCTATGTTTCGAACTGAAAATGACTGTAAAACATGACTAAATAAAGCTATCATTCAATTTTAATGAATTGCTTTGGAGATATCACGTTTTCCGTGGACCAATTTTAGTGAAATTTTCATTTTTCAGAAAACGCATTTAAAAAATATAATAACACATTAGTTCAAAAAAATATCAAGCAATAAAATAATAAGGAATAAGAATAAAAACAAACACTTTTTTAGAATCTTAAAAGTTGGGGCTTTATTTTTAGATCATAAATTTTTTTTTTTTAATATTTCTTCGAAAATCTCTTTTTTCAACCTAGTCGGATACCTTAAATAAACCGTTAGATTAGGAAATATTAAAAAGTCAAAAGTTAGTGAGAATTAAACTTTAAATATGTTTCTTAGTTGGTGAAAAAACTGCAATGTAAAAATAGCTTAACAGAATTATAAATAATATTTGTAAAAATTTGGTGAAAGACTTACGATTGCTAAATCTGAAACTTCTGATTAAAATTTAGAAACAATTATCTTGACTACTGAAACTTTTGATCACTTTTAGAGCTTCATTGAGTTACTTTGAATTTCAAGAAAAAAAGAGCGTTGCCATAAAATTTATACTAAATATTTAATATTTATTTCCCTTAAAAATGCTGATGTTATCTAGTCTCTTTAATTTGTATCTAGAATGCAGCTTGAATTTAACTGTCACAACACGTTGTTAATCCCAAATAAATAGAAATTTATTGATAAATTATATACTTTTGACATAAAAAAATGAAGGCATTCCAAAGAGAGAAAAGGTTTCAGCTTATTGATAATTTGAATAAGAAAAAAAGAATTTAAGAAAATGTTCCACATTAACTAAATGATTCATCTTCTGACCTTAATCTTACGTATGAATATTAGAGTCAATTAACTCTATGTCAAAATCGCAGAACAAACATAATTTTTTTTTAATTTATTAATTAGAACTTTTGAGAATGCGGGAATGATAGCCTTTGCAGCTAAAAATCCCATAATCATTATTGCCACTGCCATTATATAATCCACTTCCTGTTTAAGATTATTTGATCGTGTTTTATCGTTTGGTAAATTAGTTAAGACTAGTTTTTCTGTTTAGTTTCATGTTTAAAAAAGGAATTCCGACTACGGACCATTTTTGCTATGCCTTTGAATGTAACTATTCTGTTTCCTTGCAAATAATTGTGCTTTTGTTCGTATATACTCAATGTTATGAGTCTGAATAAAAAAGGATTAAAAACTACGATTACGATTACGATTGCGTTTACGACAATCATATCTTATCAATCAAACAAACAAACGTAACTGTGCATTTCATCTAACATTTAGCTGTTTGTTATCTTACGCTATTCTTCCAACAAAATGCTCAAAAAGGATTACAACATTAAACTGGCCTTGTACATTCGAAGTGTCTCATATGAGCATGAACTGACGACATTAAAAGTGTTGACAATAATCTAATTTCACAAATTAAAGCTGCTGACAGAGTCTGTCTCTCTGACTGTTTGTGAGCATAATAATTCAAAAAGGCAAGCAGGGCTAATCAGATGACCCAAAAAACAGCAGACAGCATTTATTGAGTTATCCAAAGAACTTGTGCATAAAAACGCCAGACTGAGCATTACTGTTCAGCAACGGATTCCCAGACTACCACTTTTGGACGATTTTACACTGGAAAAGGGGTGTCAGGCAATGAGTCAAATGAGCGCATTCCCGGAGTTCTTCGTTAGATCACGCTCAGTAAAATGTAAACATCACCCTTCCATTCTTCACTTTCCCCCTATTTTGATGAAAATAACTCCGCCCGGCACATGCGCAAAAGCGCGGAGGTTTCCGAATCCGTTGTTAAACAATAAGTAAGGTTACATAGCATTTGAGTTTACATAATAACCACAAAAATATATATGTAATACAATTAACATTTGCCCGTCTGGGGCAAGAGTCAAGAGAATTACGTCTTTACATAAAACAGAATGAATTAAACAAACAGAAATAAGAACGAATATAAAAGACACACCTAAGCAACAGTGAAACATATATACAACGCCCCGCGAGTAGGGGGCAGAGGTCAATTACCTCAAAAGTCCCAATATATAGGCAAACCATTTAATACATAACAACATTTCTCAGCACAGGCATCAAAGCAATTCCAACAGGTCATAAGTAAAGAAAAATTTGCTGTTTGATCTTCACGCCAAAACCGTAGATCCATATTAAATTTTGGACATGTCTGGCAATGGGAAGTTTGCCTTTCCGCCCGTCCTTGTGCACGTGAACAAGATAAATAAATAAAAACCCAACGAGCTAGATCGTTAAAATTTGGCATCTGGTTGTTTTATCATCAGAATCGTAGATCTGCATGAAATTTCGGACCAATTTCTTCTACTTGTTGACTGTGTGGCAATCTCTCCATTCATCTATATTGTTACGAAGCTGTAAAGTTGTTCCCTTGACTTGCTAATCTTATGGCAAGAAAGAGTGCTTTACAGCGGTTTTACCGAAAGCCAAGCCATTGAACCCCGACCTTGACGGCCATTTTGGCGACAAAACGAAGCTTCCAGAAAATGCCGGAATTATGATCCTATCTCTAATAGGAGGGCAAATATGATGGACCTTCGAGAGATTTCTATGTGGCGTCACATCCTGTCGGAAAAAGTATAAATACCAAGCTGCGTTAAACGATGAGTCAGTTGGAGTTTCGTCAGCAGTGCAAGCTGGTGAACTGATAGACATTGAGCATTAATGAAACTTCTGTGACTGATATTTATTAGTTATTTGCTGCCCGTTTGAGTTATTAATTTATAAAAGTGCTGCTTAATTTTGTTACTTGTGCTACGTTTTGTTTTTCTGTAATATTCGTAAAATAAAGAATCATTTTTTTTATTATCCTACTTCTTGGACTGCATTCACGTACACCCACCAGACGACTTTTGTAGCAAGATAAAACTGGAACGAGGTAGATAAATGAAATTTGGTATGTTGTCTTGACATCAAAATTGTAAATCTTTATAAAATTTTGGACCAAATCGGTCGAAGGGAAGAGATACAGTTTTAAAATGCATACTCAAAGTATCTTCACTATACAACGACGCTAAACACAAAATATACCATGTTGTGGCAGTATGCGGGAAAGTCGAGTAGAGAAAATTGTCACTAATTTAAAACTAGCTTTCAATAATTGATGCACTTTGTAATTTTATTTTGTTCACTGTATAAAAACTACTTGATCTTTTTTTCTTAGTTAATTAATGACATAAATATCTTTTTTCTCCTTAATATATAAAGCAAAGAGACATGAGTTATTCTGAAGTCATATAAATCATAACATCGATATCTTACTGGCAGTAATCTCTTCAAACATGAAGAAAGTGTTTACGACCGAAAATTTTATAATAAATTTGAGAGCTTTTCTGGAATAAATTTCATTAGGCATCTCATTAAAGTTGCCTGAATAAAAGTGTATTCAGTATCATTACTATATTCGCCAGTTTCTTATAAAAATCATTAATTTGTGAAAACTTTTCCTTTTCTTTTCCCAACTTAGACTGGTTGCTTAGAAAATGTAAAACCATTATTTAAAACTAGAAAATCACCCGTCATGGTATGACGGGTGCAAATTGCCTCTTCATTCGAGAGATTTAAATAGATATATATGCGAGAGAAATGTTTAACATTGATTGAAAACAAATAAAATAAACATATGTTTTATGACAGGAATTTTTTTTTAATTTTCATATTATTTACATATTTCTTTATTCAAAAAAACCTCTTGGTAAACAACATTCAGTGTGAAGTATTTTTCGTTGTTTAACAATTTTATTACAATTTAATAACCATGAAATTCTCAGCTTGTCAAACGTAAGTCAAAAGTTAAAATTTCAAAGAATTCTTTTTCGAAATTCTAATAAAAATAAAGCACTTCTCTGCTTGTCAAAAGTTGCCAAAAAATATTATCAAATTATATTATCACGATTGCATTAAATAATCAGATGCATCGTGGCGTCCAAACTATATCAAGCGCATGATATAGTACTACCCCAATTTACTACTTTCTATTAAAAAACGGACAATAATTTGAAATATATGATTAATATATTTTAAAATTTCTCTCGAACTATTGATCATAAATTAATCATTCATCTATAAATTTTATATCCAATCGATAGCAAATTTTATTTCTCTATTTTAGAGCTATTAAATTTGAAATTAGAAAGACAATTACTCTTTTAAATTTAAAATTACAGAAATTTATGTTCTCTAACAATGAAATAATACCGTTTAACGTCTTGCAGTGCTATGGCGCGAGTTTTATTGTTGGTGACGTCAAAGCGTTACCGAGAGACAGATCTGGGCTATTATATTAGTAATTCTTCATTGGAAAACAATAATTTTAGTGAACTTTAATTCATGAAGTTTATTACGCTGTGAAAATATTTTACCTGGAAAGTTTTTGAAATTTTACACGTACATGTCATCTTCTTAGTCGTTTACTGATACAATCGATAAATGCTTATATTTATTATTTTTGCTACTGATTTTAATGTTTAAGATTATTCACTATTTTAATACCAAAATATTTTTCCGAATTTTTCTTTGGACTAATGAACATTTGCATCTCTGTACGATGTAAAACATCATATAAAATTCAACTTACTTTTCGAAAAAATTTTGATACATAGATTAAAGATTTATGGTTTAACGTGATACATTTATATAAATAAACTTGTAAATTTAGCAAAAAAACTATTTTTTTTATTGAGATATAACACATAAGTACACAAATTCGAAGCCAGATAAAGTTTCCGTAGGGTAGAAATAACATGCATAAAACACGACACCATAAATTTTGTTTGTCACTGTCATGGTAGGTAAGGTCACTTTGGAATATTATAACTTTTTATAAACATTTTCGCTTGGTTCTAATCAGTATTTTTGGTCTTTTGAAACAATTTTTTTCAGCGCGTCTCATGTAGTTCGTCCTTACTATTTTTTCTACTGGTGTTGACTTTTTTGTGCTGACAATCAATTTCACCCAGTGTCGTGCAACAGGGGGCAAAGGCGCGTAGGTAGTGACGGCAATTGGGTTAAAAAATTGAGGGGGCAAAAAAAATATTGACATCCAAAAGCACCTAGGAGTATGGACGAGTTTTCTGTTTTGTTCATGTGCGGTAAAGTTGGACTTCCGCCTTACCCATCAACTTCCGGTGATAATGTTTAGTCAATGGGAACCTTCAAAATTTCAACACTCTATTTGAAGATATTAATTAATGTTTAAAGAGGATTTTTCTAATGTTATGGCTTAATACTTTGAAAATATTATTCATGCTCCTATTGTTGCAGCTCTCAATTTTTACTCAAAATAAGACCCTAATTTTGTATAATGGATTCCATGATTATTCTTTGTCACATTTTTTGGCGCTTTGTGTATTCAAGAAAGAACTGATTCGAACTTGGCCCTTGATATAGAATCCAACTGGATTTGGCTATCACTTAAATTGGAGGGTTACTAGAAAACGGAAGTGAACCCTCACCCCGGAAGTTCTCTGAAACCAAAATAAACAAATCAGAAAACTTGTCCCTAGTTTTAGACAGCTAAAAAGAAATAAAAATTTAATTTTTCCTTGAAAAAAGTATGGGGAGACTGCCCCCTCACCCCCTAACTCGCCGCCACTGTGTATAGGTGTCCCAGGCGCCAGTCTTAGGGGGTGCCATGGAGATAAAATATTAATGTGATTATATCTAAATATGAAGAGAGGTTTGAAATAATATTATCATGCCCAGGGCTCTATCCACCCTTGCTAAGCCAGTGATAGCGAGTGAGGAGCCAAAAAAAATCACATATTGCCCCGTTCCCAGAGCCGCCTTAACAAACTTGAGAGCCCTGAGCTACAGTAATTCGCCACCCCATCAGAACCGTAACTAGGAATTTGAACGCTTGTGGCCTAAAGAAAATACCTACCTAATAAAATAATTGAGAAACCAAAATCAAAAGGTCAGCGGTTCTCTGATTAGTCTTACAATTTTGCAAATCAGCGCTTTTCAAAATAGGATTTTAAAAGCCAGCTTCTGTAATCTAAAAAAACATATAGAAAATACAGTAACCCAAAATAAGCAAATAATAGTAAAAAAGCCAAGAAACCTAGGAACAAAAAGTTAAAAGAGTAAAAAGAGTACATTGCATTCAGAGCGCGCAAAATGCTCTGCATCTGACCTCTTACAGAAAAAATTCCCATTTTTGAATCCCTGCCTACAGGTAACCCTTGATAAAGTCTGTAAGGCCGGATTCTTTTCTACAATTCTTCTTTTTTTTAAATATAACTTTAAGGTTAACTTAGTTATGAATTTCTCCTTTCTCTTTAACTTCTGTAATATAAGTAACTTTTATTACATTCATAATTGAGGATTTTCTCACTGATTGTCTCTGTATGATTATTTTTTAAAATGACATACGCGTTCATGCGACTTTACTAAATCTATGGCTGCCCAGTTAAAAGCCCTAATCATACCTTTACTTTCAATGTATTTAAAATTATAATCCATTAATTTTTTTGGTTCAAAATTAAAATAAAATCAATATATTAGATTTTTAGATTATTTGAATCAATGGCGCTCCGGAACTAAAGCCCAGTAAGTCTATTGGATAAAACAGCCTTGCCGCTCCATTTTCCCTCGCTACACCACTAAATGCTGACCAGGCTACGGATAGAGGGGAATACCTATTGTTACGGGTGTACAGTGAAAACCGTCCAACAAGCAGGATAATGGAGAAAGACGCTTTATTCACGAATACTCAGGAAAACACGAAGCACAGGTAACAAATCACTAATTAATAACAGTAGCAGCACTTTCAGTACCATACAGCGTCTATCAGCTTACTAGATCGCACTGCGGATACAACTCCAAAGACAATCCCAGTCGAACAACACGTTCAAAAACGATTAAACGCGTTCCCCGTCTATCCTTACTGTCGCGTATTTATAGTATTCTTGACAGGACGTGACGTCACTTGGAAATCTCCTGAGAAATCTGGATCTCGGCTCCTTTGAGAGATATCCCGAAAATGCTAGCATTTTTGAGTACAGTGTCCTCTCACTTATACGCGCTGTCTTTTATGCACGTTTTTCAATTATGTGCGTTTTTTCCGCGTTCCCGGCCAGGGATATAGGAAAACAATGATAACTCTTATTCGTTTATGCGCCGCACTAAAAAGGCACCTCTCACTTATGCGCGTCGCAAAAATTTTCTTAGTTCAAAAAGTTTTTTTTTCCTTCAGCAAAACAAAAATCCTTTTTTGTTCTGATTCTAGGAATGCATTTTTTTGCAAAGTTTCCCATTGTTTTTATATAGTTGAAGCTTTTACATTTTTACGTAGATAACTTAAAATAGTTTGGCGCAGTATAGCCAACTATGGCTCTTGTGCCAGGAAAACAAAACAAACTCAAACTCTAGGAATGCATTCGCTTCCCCTTCCCCTGTTGTTCAGATTCCAGGAGAACACATTCCTCTACCTTATACACAGGGTTGTACGTGGGGGTTCTTGTGATTGACGTCAGTAAAAGTCGCATTTATAGAGCAGCCAATTAGAGAGGTTAGTATTTTATGTACCACGTGGCATTGATCGCTAACGAAAGAACCATCTTTGGAGTTTTGGTTATGGCTAGATGGTTACGTTTTAAAATGGCAAAAAGAACGAAATTGTCGCTTTTTTAAAAAAAAATGGGTGTTATTAAAAAATTCGAAGAAAATCCTTGCACCTCGAAAAAAGTTTTAGAGGAGCATTTTAATGTCCCAGAATCGATAATGAGAGCGATTTTAAAAAATCGGGAGCATTTCCATTTTCTTTGTGTTCCTAAAAAAATAATTAACGGAAGTTATACACGTATTTGCATTTTGAAACAACTTTTTTACATTTTTCAGTAGTATATACAAAGTATTAATTAACAATACATGTACACTGTATTGATGTTTCACTTTTAAACTCCCTTTTGTGGTTTTTCACTTATGCGCGTCTTTTTTTTTTTTCATTGTCCCCTGCGCCCGCGCATAAGTGAGAGATCGCTGTATCTTCGTTTTGTCGCCAAGATCAGGGGTGTGGGCCTACCCGCCGACGGCTTTCCCTAAGTACCCCTGTAAAACTCTCTTTCCAACCATAGGACTAACATTTCTGGGAAACGACATTCCAATGTCTTAACACTATTTTAACCTCCGATGCAAGTGCTTTCTGCATGCAGTGGCATAGCTATTAGGAGGCAAGTATCGTCTGGATAGAACGAGCACCCGTCTTAGAGGACAATGGAGCAAAATATAAGTTCTTATTTGACATTTTTTAAGCTAAATATGATGAGGAAGTGAAAAATAATGCTCCGGGCGCCACTTACAACCCTGGTTATGCCACTGATTTCATTCCATAAATCGTCTATTAGAGTAACATTTGGTGGCCATGGATATGATCGGAGACATTTAGACCCTGCTAACGATAAAATACATGTTGTATTAGAATCCCAAAACATACTTTTGGCTCGATCACCTGTAAAGAATTTAACCCTTTTTAAGGCCGCGGTAAGTATACTTACACCAAATTCATCAATTTCTAAATGGGATTTTTAAAGTTGGCCTAAACCCTCGCCAAATTTTACGATGAAACACAAAACCTAAATGTTTAATTTTCTTATCTCAAACCATCACAAAGTGTCTTGACTTTGTAATTAAATATTAATTAATAAAAAATAATGCCATCCAGTAAGCTAAATGAATTTCTTTTCTTAAATTAATCTCCATCCCAAAGTAATTTTATCATACCACTACTGGAAAGAAATGGCTCTTTAAAGGGTTAAAATTTCCAGAGAAGTTTACTCGCTATCTCTTCTCATGGCATTTCCTTCATATCACTATGTTTAAAAGTTTCGAAAGTTAATGATTTAATCATTTTTATACGCCATTTCAGCTTTCTTCGTCCAATTCAAACAATTACTACGACTGATTTTCAATTTAAGGTGAAAGAAACAGATTCATAGAATATAACACAGAATATAACAGGACTATTTGCACTCTTTTTTTACTTTCTCAGATACGAAGCATACAAAGAGAAACTATCGTAATCGTCAAAAAATTCGAACTCGAGATTTTGATGAATATCCACGTTTTAGACCTCTCTGTGTCCGAAAAACACAATTTTGGAATCATGTCTGTCTGTGTGTCTGTGAACACGATAACTCGAAAACTATTAGAGCTGCAGGGATGAAATTTGGTATGTGATCTTGACACATCATTTGTAGGTTTCTTTCAAATTTTGGACAAAATCCACCTACGGGAAGACTGTCTGTCTGTCCACTTTCATGTGAACACTATAACTCAAAAAGTTGAATAGCTAGATAGATAACATTTGGTACACATTTTTATCACCAGGAATGTAGGTTTGTATCACATTTTGGGCCAAATCCGTCAAAGGGTTGACTGTCTGTCAGTCTGTATAATCACAAACTTGTGAAAACAATAACTCTTTATGATAATGGCTTGGATATATGAAATTTGGTATGTGGCCTCTTAACCTTAATTGTAGATTTGTGTTCAATTTTCGTTTCAATCCTTTAAAAAAAGTTTTTCAAATTGCATATTTGGTTCAAAATGCACAATGCGCATGTCCCATGGAGGGATTTTTAACTTTTTTTAATACTTTTTATCATATTCAATTTATGATGGAAACTCAACCCCTCTAGTTTTCCATTGCGCATTTAGCCACTGAATTTTTCAGTTCGTTGTAATAATTTGTAAAGGAATGACTAGATGTCAGATTATTTTTTTTAATGTCATCAAGTTTCTGAATTGAAAATCAATCGTCACGAAGGTGGACTATTTAAAAACTAAATTCCTTTCCGAAGATCCAATTTATTGCAACAAAAAAGTTGCCAGCTGCTCAAAGCTATGGATAAAAAAAATAAGCTCTAAGGATTCTGAATAAATTATTCCACGTAAATTCGAACATGAAATGGTATTGCAGAATGTTATAATGAAGTTATGTTTTATCATATGAGCACATATTTAACTTTCTATATCTTGGTCTTTTTCTTTTAAACTAATGATGTAAAATTTAGAATAAAAAGACAATTTTCAGCTTAAATATGCTTTGTATAATTAATTTCAAAGTATTTCTAAATATTTCTTCACAGGATGATTTTTTTTAATTATGCAGATTTATTAAAACTTTGCTTTGTCGTAGGGAAACTTTTTTAACTACTGTGATTTTAAAATATTTAAGGAGATATTTAAAAAAAATGGAAAATAATTTGCCTACGCAGTATATTTTGCGGTTGAATCTAGAACGATAAAACTTCGTTTCCAGACCTGAATTCCGATTAAATAGGCAGTGGCGGAATTTGACAATATGAGGCCACAGGTGTAAAATTGTTTTGAAGACATCAACCCTACCCAGTGTCGTAAATTCGCTATAGGCTCTGCACTGAGATATATGCCGAATAGATCTTTAGGGCCCCCAGGGTCTCAAGGCACGAGGCGATCGCCTGTGTGAAAAATCGCTACTGTCAATAGGGCAGCTAAAGACGGGTTCAGAGTTTCGGGATAGCGGTCTCGATTTCTCGGAAGATCCATCAGATTTGTGATTTTGTAGCGTGCACACAGCAACGATTCAAGGAAAAAGAAAACCAGATAAATTTGAACTATTCTCAGAAAATGAAACAAAGATAAAAACTTACTGTCAAAAATTATTGCGCCTAGATATTGGATTGCGAAGATCTTTGACTTGGGTTTTTGTTATCATAGACATGAATAGACCGATCATAGGCATTGATTTGTTAAGCCATTTTAACTTATTACTCGGTACACTGGTCCCAAACCAGCAGAATTGGTGCATAGAACACCTTTGAATCTACCCGGTGAATTTTTCACTTCATGTAAGGAAATTAAACATTCGGAATTCGGCCGTTTACTACAAGATTCAATTAGTGAACTTAAACCAGTCCAAACATCCACACAGGAAGAAAACAGTTTTCGTTTCATATGAATTGTCAAGTTGTTCCCATGTTTTTATTTACAGCAATGCCGCAACATCCTTCCTACAACCAACCTATAAAGGACCCTATCAAGTTAAACAAAGAGGAGAAAAATATTTTGACGTTTACGTCGTCGGGAAAGTCAAAATAACTTCCACTGATAGGTTGAAACCAGCATATTTCAGAGAAGACGAAATAGATGATCATCCAGACTTTCAGTAGAAAACTACACAACCCAAATCCGGCAGTAAGACAGAAGACATCGGTCCAGACAATTGTCTAGAAAGCACAAAAGCTTTTCGCATGACAAAAAGTGGACGATGTGAGATTCCAAACACACTTGAAAGATTTTGTTTTAAGAACACTATGGCTATGGAGGAGCGTGTAGCGTGTAGCATAACAACTCAACTCGATAAGCTGGCAATTGATTGCTAACGTTTATAGGCAACAAAATATTATTCAGTTACGCTTTCATGAGTGTTCACTTTTTTACCTTTTAATCGTTCCTTTGAAAAAAAATATTTGGAGAAATAAAAATGATTTATTTTTGAAGTATGAGAAAATTCTCTTCATGTTTACATACACTTCAAAATCATTCCCGTTATATTTGATGTCCTAATTGAAGGTCCACAAATTGATATGCTTAAGAAGTTTTGAGAGTGGGGTATGGCCAGTGGCGTAGCTAAAGGGGGGAGGGAGCGGTCCTCCCCGGATGGTACTTCGAAAGAGGCTGCCAAATCAGAATTCAGGAAAAAGTTTTTATATCTAAGAAAAGCAGCGGCACTAACTCAATTATTGTGTTCATAAAAAAAAGAACTAGTGTGATTAAATCTTATTTTTCATCTTTCGTCGGTAAGTTGCCGATATGTGAAAGAAAGACTGATGGTGAACGCGCAATTTTACAACCTGCCTGCAGAGATTGAAGTCCAGATAGCATGTACACTTGCAGCAAGTTTGATTTTTCTTGATATTAGCTTGTCACGACAAACTTGATGTGGTAACTTTGCAGCAAACTTCCTACAAAGTAACAAAGCATAATCGACCAACCCACTTGCAAAACAAGTTTGTTGTGAAGTTGTTATGATAAACTTCACACCATAATTGCAAAACATGTTTGCTGCAAAGATGGTGCAGCACACTTACGGATAATCTTCGTCTCTGTTTTAATAAACATCCGATTTTTAATAGCATCTCCTAGACCGTCCTTCTTTTTATTAATTCAATAAATCAATGATAATTTGTAAAAAAAACTAGCTGAACTAACTGAAAACTAACTTTGAAAATTTCTCCATCTTTTTATTAAATATAAAACTCGCGCTTTAAAGAAAATTATATATCGCCTTTTTCTTAATGGTGAAATTTTAACGTTCATAAACAAAATTAAACCTAAAAAACAGTCAATGTTTGTTGGAAAGTAATAACTTACGTTTTGTCCCATTTTAAAAGTAATTACTTTTGAACCCTAATTTCATAATTTATTCTACTAGCAAAATGTAGTTATTAGCGAAAATCGCTCTTTCTTTGACTTCAAATCATATTCTCAACTCAAAATTTAAAAAATTAATGAAATCAAGACAGCAGTTTAAAATAAATCGTATGCACGATCTATTAGCGCAATCCAACTTCTCCTCTCAGAGTCTAGCTGGCCGAGTGGTTAGGACGACAGGTTTAGGAAGCGAGATGTCGAGGTTCGAATCCGAAGTTGTCTTCGTACTCTGTTTTTACTATAGTTTGCAATGAGTTTGACGTGGCAAGTTTGTGACAAGTTTGACGCGTGGCGACTAACTCGTTTGCGTTAAATTGTTTCAAGCTTGCACTCTTACCGTGTCAAGCTTGCAGATTTGCAGAGCAAGATTGCTGCAAACTAAAATTGCTATCTGGTTGGGGGGGGGGGTTAATAATAATTTTTCCCTGGAATTTATGTAAATATCTTTTATTTTGAGGTTTCAGTGCCCTATGTAATTTGTAAGGAAGGACGGTATGAAGCAAGTTCGCCCTGGGTGGCAAAGGTTGCAGCTGCGGCACTGGGTATGGCTCTTGATCGTCAATTGACAACTTCTGGAAATTATATTATCCATATACAGTCGCATTCACGTAGCTTCAAAAAATGATGTTAATCAAATAAATCAGCCAACTGAAATCTAGGAACAGAAATAAGGTTTTCAATCGGAAACCGTGTTGTTGGAGTTGATGAATGTACAAATATGCCGACCATCTCTTATGAAAATTTTAAAAGTAAGAATTATTAGAATGCTTTAAAACGAAACTTTCAAACCTTAGATAGATTATTCACGCCAAATAAAATAATGAAAGAAGTGTCAAACACACTTCTACGGTCTGTCGCAGATGTTTATGTTCGTCAGCTCGACTCAATGATTTTTCTGATAACTAGATCATAGGAGGTAAAGCCGATTCACGACCTGACTAGACCAAAGGTGAGCGTGTTGACTTCCTCCAATCGTATCCAAACCTAGCACGTGGAATTCTGGTTATTTACATCATCTTTTTTGTTATTCTAGAAGTTAGATTTATATGAAATAGCACTGTCTATTTAAAATCCATTATCTGAATGTTAAAGTACAAGTTTTCTACATTTAAAAAATTTCAGCATTTTAGGAAGGTACGTTTAATTTGTTTTTGACAAAATGACTAAAACACAATTTTTATTTCCAAATTCGCTTGCAGGCTTTTCAATACCGAGACAGCATATTGTGAAATAATATTAAAATTGATAGTAAAAGGATTGTTTCACATCCCTGCCAATTCCTGGGAATGTAATTAGAAAGTTTGTTTTAAGCAGTCTCATTGCTAAACAAATATTTATTTTGCTTCCAAATAGTTTTTTAATTTCTATATCTCTACTTTATAACTATGTCATGATATGAGAAGAGTCATAATGATAGAATTCGAATACCTTGTTTTTTCCTAACAAGAGGTATTTCAATATTTTAAGTGTTGGCTTAATAAAATGATATTTTGCAAGAAGATTATTGTCAATAGCATAATAATTCTAGAATTTAGATGCAATGATATTAGAAAATTGTTTTTACATTCTTTTTTTTCAGTTTGAAAGTAAATGAGGGTTAAAAACAGACATAAATTGTAACAAAAGTTCACTCACCTAAGATACTGTTTAATGAGGTAGTGTTTTTTTTTTTTTTTTTTTAGAGTTCCAAGATTATTTATACATTGGGCAATCATTTGGATGAGAATGCATTCTTCTGAAATGGAATTCTTAAAGTTAACTTTCTCTCTATTTTTGGTAGTTAAAATATTACATAAGATTTGGTTCCAGTATTAGTTTGTCATGGAAACTAATCTGACATTATAACTTTTTTTGCATGGCTCGACTTAAGAACAACGTGCGGTCCGCCAAGTTGAATTTTTTTTCCCGCGCCAAATGTGGTAACCTTCTTCATTTTGTTGGCAACCCTAAAACTTTGCCAGAATTTCGAATTTGTGCCAGAATGTCAGAAAATTCATGTTAAATTTCATACAATTTTATGCAGTATTTGCAATTTTATGTACTATTTCCAATTTTATTTACTATTTACATTTTTTTGTTACGGCTGTCATTAGAATCGCCGCCATCTTGACACCATTCAAGATGGCGGATATTTGGCGACTTTTTGGATGGTTGGCGCAATTTCTTAGTTTGGCGAGAAACCGCACCTTGTTCTTAAGTCTTATCTTTTGCATTTCTTTTTAATTTGTAAATTTTTGTTTGTAAGAAAGTGAAATTAATGTGATAAATTTTAGTATCTCTTTGGTAGATTTACAATAATTTGATTAATCATTTCCTTACAAAACATAAAAGAAAGAATGTAAGATTCAAAGCATGAATTCATAATTATATACTGATTTTAAAGTTATCAGTGTTGCCTATGGTTGTTTCTTACCACAAAATCATTGTAGATTGCTTGGTTCACTGAGATATAGTGATCATCTTGGTCATAGATAGTAACAGTCCGGGGAAAGGGCTCTCTGTTTCTGTCCTAAGATCATTTCTAAAGTTACTATTAGAATTGAAATTTATAAATGTTCTAATGTTGTTCTCTGATGATGTTGACTCTCTGATTTGTTTTCCTTCTTGATATTCATTTTTTACACATTTGATGGAGCGAAGCGAGTTCCTGTTTCAACTCAACCATTTGCCATTACATTTGTAAATTTGTTTGTTACACAGTAATCGCCAAATGTGTTGTTTGATTTTCTTCGAATTTGGCATGGATGTCTCTTGAAGCCATTAAAAACAATATATGTGCAAAGATTTTTATTTTTTGATACCATTTCATGATTAAAGCATTTAAGTCATTTTGGCAATGGCGAGACCTTGGATTGTAATTTTGTTAATACTGATAAAAGAAGAGATTTGTGTAAATAATTTGCATTAAAAAAAACTCTTTAAAGACTGCAAGGAACAGATCTTATATTGGGGGTGGGGGGGGGGACATGAGATCTTCTGTTCACAGAACTACTAGTATGGTTTATGCAGGAACAATTAATGATACTTTTTGTTTAGTTGTATGCTTGTTGTTACAAAGCTTAAATGTTGCCACAAAATGTCACTTTTATGCTATTGCAGAAGCAACCAAATTGTGTGCAAGTGCACATATACAACAACTTAATGCTGAGAAGTTGGCAAAAGATTGTGCATTGAAGTCTCATTTCCAGTATGGTTACCAAGGATCTGAGAAGCGAGATGGTTGTTTAAGGTAAACAACCTATTCAGATTGATTATTTAGATTGTCATATTGGCTATGGACTCGACTCTACCACCCTTGATGATGCAACCATATTGAAAAATGGATTTCAGTTTTTTTTTTTTTTTTTTAAAAAAATTTAAAAAATTTTTTTTTTTTTTTTTTTTTTTTTTTCCCATATCTGAACACATTTGTTTTGAGTTTATGGAAAAAACCCAATTAATTTAAGGCTTTTGCAAAAAGTTTGAGTTACAATAAATTGTTTGTCAGTGGGATTTTGTCAAGCATTTCTTGGAAGTCTTGTACCAATCATTTTAAAATTTTCAGCTAGTCTGCAAATTTAAGCCTTGCCTTCTGTTGCTAACAAGGCAATCAATTTCAGATGGTAAAGCATGTTCAATAGTTATATTTTTCAGTTGCTGGAAAAAACATTTGATTTTAAGCTGTTTCTTAGCTAAAGGGGGCTGTACTTCAAAAGGGGCGGCAAAATCACATGTGCCAGAAAGCAATTTTATAACCAAGAAGAGCAGTGGCACTCACTCAATCATTGTATGTATTTTTTTTTAAAAAAAGCTAACGTAATTTTGTATTTTTTGCTTTTTGTCAGTAAATTGTTGATATGTGAAAGGAAGAATGAATAGTGAATGCACTATTTAGCAACCAATCTGCATTGATCACAGGCGTCAAAAGCCAAATTACGTTACTAACTAAAGGTTTTTTTCCCTGGAATTTATTTTGAGGTGTATATGGCGTATGCAATTTGTAATGGAAGGGTGGCATCTTGCAAGTTGGCCCCGGGTAGCAAAAGTTGCAGCTACAACACTGTTTTAAACCCTAAGCCATATGGTTTTCAAATAGAGAGACAAATAGTATGCTTTTTTAGATTATACTTTGATTGCAAATTTTGTGATTTCAAACTATATGACTTGCAAAAATGGGTGTATTCCAGTAACATCCGACACATATTTTGCTGCAGCCATTTTATTGATAATGTGATCTTTCTAAATCTCATTTTACCACTGTTATTTTTATAAATTATGCAAAAAGCTATCTAAATGCCTTGCATGTTGCACTGGCCTAATTATTTTAATGAAAACACAAACCAGATTTTTTTATTTCCCCTTTAGTAAAAGTACAGTAAGGTAAGTGCTCCAGTAGTGGGCCACGTATCAGTAGTGGGCCACTTGAATTTTTAAGTTGAAAAACAAGAAATTCCAACATTCCAGTGAAATAAGAGACCTGTCTCTGGTAGGCTGAAACCCTTATCAACTAAATACCAAAGGCATAGCCTTTATTTCCTGTTTAGTTAGGAGCTAGAAAGTTTGTTGCTGAAGTTGGTCTCTGAGAGAAGCATTTTTAGCTTATTCTTAACGATTTCCTTAAGAGGTAACTCTTCATTCAACTATTTTTAAACATACATTCTATTTGTTTTTAAAATGAATTGTTTTTGATATTATTTGATTATATAATGAATGTATTATAAACTATCTTTAAATTAAATAATATTGATAATTTATGGATAGTGAAGGGTGGCCCACTTTTGGATCAATGTTTTACTAAATGCTCCAGTAGTGGGCCTAGGGAGGCCAGTACTGGAGTACATGTTTTCTCTCAAATAGACTGTTTTGTGATATTTAATAAGAAGGTTATATCTTGTAAAGTCTTTTTATTTAATTAGATTTGCTTTATTTTTATCAGAACCAGTAGTAGGCCACATGGCCCACTTCTGATACACTACTGGTACACTAATGGAACATTCTGACCAATTATTTAAATAATAAATGTTTTATAGTACTGTTGAGGAAAAGACAGATATTCAAGAATTAGTTGGGCTCTGTAACGAGGCAGACAATAATAACTATCGCATTGCTGGACCATCGAAAAATATTCCATCACCATTTAAAAGGGCTCTTTTCTGACTGCAGAGGGAAGATGATAAAAGAAAAAAAAGATTTATTCAACATAAAATATCAAGATTTAATATCCATAATGCCCCAAACAGAACTTAAAATGAAAGATCGATAATTAGCATATACCTTTTAAAAAAAATTGGCTGTTAGAGAAAAAATGTAAATGTCATGCGACTAGAATCTATAAATAAAAGATTTCACCTATATCAAGCCATTTTTATTGCATTTTTTATAGTGTATAATGTTAATGTATTGTTATTACTACTATATATAATGATTTTATTCTTTTTTCTTTGGCACAATTGACAAATCTGGGTGGCCCACTTTTGGTATGCCCACTACTGGAACATCAAAGGTTTGCTATGCCCACTTCTGGTGCATAGAAGTGATCTAAGTTTTTAATTTTTAAAAAATTATGTTACAATTATTTTGCTATTTCAGGTGATTATTATTTTAGATAAAAGTTTGAACAACCATAAAAAAATACAGATTAGCGAAACTTCTCAAAAGTTTAGATGATAATTGAAGAAATACCCTTAAGTGGCCCACTACTGGAGCATTTACCTTAAGAGAGAATATTAAATAATAAAATAATTACTATTTCTGGATCTTTATTACATTGGATCTCTGTATCATAAAATTAGCCATTTCCAACATGAATGCAGCACGGTTTAGATTATTTTGTAAACTGATGTGTAAAATGAACAAATGTTGCCTAAAATGAGTCTGCAAAATTTTAGTTGTTTCATCAATAACATGTAATGATGCTGAAGAAAAGAAGTGCTGCTTTTGTAAATGAATTATGATTTTTCATGTCTAAACCTTGAAAATTCGTACAAAAATTAGAATTTGGCTTTTTTTTTACAGAATGGTGAAAATAACTTTTCTTTTTATACATTCATGTTTAGTTTCCTGTTCTGTAAATACCTATAATTTTTTATATAATAAAATTTTCAGAAATCTACTGAACTGTAAATAAAATTTTTATGAATGAATAATGACATTATTGCTTATTTGTTCTTCGTTTAGGATGCATATGTACTGTTATATTTCATTAAATTTTTTATGAAAAATATTTTTGCTGTTTCTTTTGATACCTGGATGCATCCAATGCTCATTCGACTCAAAGTACGTGTAGCAGGCGGCTGCGAGTTTAACTTCTCACCAGATCACAAAGTTCCGTTGCGGAACTGTGATGTGCTCTTATTACTGTCTTGATGTTTTTGTCCTGTGTCTGTGTTAATAAATGTGTGTTTGATAATCCCTGGTCTTATTTCTTCCATCTGCATCTCTGCCCCACTCATTTAACCTAACAGTTTCATAAGAGCAGACACATTAGTACAAATGAAAGTTTATGGAAAAATTGTGAAATAAAAATAAAAAGCAAACTTCTAAATTTGAAACTTATTGTCCAGTGTCTGAGAGAACAATATCTTGATATTTAAATAAAGATTATTTTTGAAAAATGAGTGATACTCCCAAATTCAAAATGCTCTTGATAAAATTTTTTTAAAAAAACAGGTAAATTTTTTAAATTTGAATCCATATTTTACTGAAAAACGGAAGCAAGTTGATAGTCTGCAGCAATGAATTGGCATTCATGTAATCTCCCCGATAAATCCTGCTGTTAAATTTCAAAAAAATTTGTGAATCTAGATTACACAAAACAAAGAATACAAAAAATATATTAAGTTCCAAAAATTAAGAAAAAGCATTTATTTTATTTTTATAATTATGAGAAGTATCTTTTTTTAAAAGCAATTTTCATTATAAGTATAATGTATTAAGGGATGTTTTCTTTGCCATCGCTGATAAGTGCCATTAGAGAAGAACATTTCCTTCTGTGATAAGATATCTTCTTCCTTTGAACTTTCTTCAGCATTATTAGATTAAAGTAGAGACTGCAATGTTTTTTTCTTCTGTTGTGAAAAGAGTCTATTTTTATAATGCTTCATTAAGAGGATGGTCATTAATGCATTTTGTTCAGCTGTGTCTGTAAATATTTTACTGCTTGAATGAATTTATGCAGTATTATGATATTTTTAGTATTGTTTATCTTTTATTTTTCAGTTCTTTGATATATTGGCTGTTTAACAGTAAAGCTGAAGGTGTTTATTTCTTGTCCAGATAGTTACTAATTTCAAGATGAGTATGTATATACTATTTGACTATTGAAACAAAAATACCTACTTATTTTTGATATATAAATGTGTATGTGTTACACTTCAGCTACTTGAACTACATGCTATCCAAATATTTTTAGTGTAGTTTAAATATTTTCAACCATTTTAAAACTGTAGTTAAAATTTTAATATCAGTTATGTATATTTATTAACTGATATTAAAATTATTTTGATCTTTGAAGTTAGTACACATGCGTAATTAAATATATTTGATAAAATCTAAATATTGGTAGTATGTTTCTTAGTTGCCTTTTTTTTCCATTACAATATTTACTTTGTGTATTACCCTCTTTTTTTCTTTAGGAAGTTTGTAAGGTTCCTATATCATACTAATTTGATTGTTTGTTGCCTATAGAGGGACATAACAGTAGAATTTATGTGAAGAGTTGCTTAACAGAGAAAAGACATATTCACATTAAAAGATTGAAATAAACTGGACAGTGTTAAAAAATAAGGAACTTTTAGCTTAATTTGGTAATTTTGTAATTTTAAAAAAATCACTTTGAAAAAAATGAAAGATTAAAATTTTCAATTGGGAGCAATCTTTCTTAAATACTTTTACTTATACAATGATAATTGAAATGAATTTTGTTCTAAAGAAACTTTTCGGATAACATACTCCTGACTCAATATGCCAGTTACCTGCCTCCTAAAGCTTCATTTTTGTAAGTTTACGTCAGACAGGACTCAAGAACATAACACTTTATTAGTTAAATTAAATTTTTTT
The DNA here is from genome assembly GCA_013235015.1 of Araneus ventricosus. Taxonomy (NCBI): domain Eukaryota; kingdom Metazoa; phylum Arthropoda; class Arachnida; order Araneae; family Araneidae; genus Araneus; species Araneus ventricosus. Next base: position 23,719 of record BGPR01000974.1, on the reverse strand, counting down.
CACTTGGATTTGTTTTGCCAAAGCAGTATCTAAAACTCATAATAAACCATTATAAGATTGGAGCTAAATAATTTGTGTTTCATTTATCTTCAGGTGCTGAAATTAATATGGTTTATGTGGAGTTTACGGTACACACTTACTTCGTTCCTCTTAGGATCGCCAACTGTTTGCCTCTAAGAACAGCGATGAGAGAACATTTGTTTTAGATTCGTCTAGATGTTTTTAATGAGTGACAAGTGCGCATGTGCACAAATTTATCTTTTTATCGGTGTTTTGCTTATCAGGCTATATTGTGCCATGTTTCAATTGGACTGTTTTATTCAACTCTTTGATGTGATTGGTCGATAAATTTGAATAAAACTTCATTTGGAATTCTTCAGATTGAATATAGTTTCAGTAACGTGTATGTTATTTTATGTGTTTCATTTCTCAATGAAATGAAGCTACGAGTATTCCGCTATGCTGAAAGCGAAGTCGCTGATATTTTTTAAATTAAAAAATTTGTCCGGTGCATGCTTGAAATGCCGCAGGCATTGCGTGAAAAAATTCTAGTTTTCGGAATTTTTTAAAAAACCTAGATTCTTAACATTCAATGAAAAAGTGAAGCTACTAGTTTCCTGCTATGCTGAAAGCGAAACCGATGATGTTTTTTAAAGTTAAAAAAATTTGCCCGGTACACGTTTAAAATGCTGCAAGCATTGCGTGCTCAATCTCTCGTTTTCAGGTGACGCATGCACAAAAGAGCAAATGAAATTGTGCCAAGAAAAATTGGCAAGAAACAGGTGTGTACTGTAAACTCTACATTTACCATTAATACATCATATGAGCTGAAACTGCCAACAATCTTAATGACTCTTGTCATCGGTAATAATGTTATGTTACTTTTCTAAATTATTTCTTATTCAGCAAAAGAATAAAATTATTACACTTTCATTGCAGGGACTCGTATATTTAATTTTAACTATTATATGATCAGCGACATCCAAGCTTGACTTGAGCTGCTCAAATTCATGGGAGTTTTTAAAACATCTAACTGAAAAATTTAATGACTACATTTTCTTTTGTGTACTGATAATAATTATTTTCACTTATCCATAGGAGAATGTCATCAATCCATCTTTTTTCTTCTTTCAATCTTTAAGAAAATAATTGTATTTCAAAATCATATCAATAAAATATTACTTAGTTTTCGATGTATGAAGTGCAATAATTGATTATTTGGAACAAATTTATTAAACCCTCATCTCTTCTTACCATTTTATATTTATTTTGCATTGTGATCTAACTTGAAAGAAGTTTAGAATACAAGAAGAAGAAAAAATTTAGATGGTACTGACATTGAAAAGGAGCAAAGTTTTGTATTTTATATCAACTAATTGCAGTTAGGTTGAAAGAGAAGAGAATATTATATTCTACATATTAATAGATAATTGTGAAAGTAATTGTAAGCAATAAATTATTCAACTATGATTCATTTTTGTAAGTGTTGTTTGAAACTGAATAAAAGTATTGTGATATTAATATTCATATCATCATGGCATTGGAGCTTCAAGAATGAATAATTCTTTCTTTGACAATTATACTCACAAAATTGATTTTAAAGTGTTGCATTTGATAATATATTGACTGTGCATTTGTTGATATTCCCGCTATTAGATATAAAAAAAAGTTGCTTATAAACTGGGCTTCAGTTTTTCTCCAAATATTGAGTAATCTTTTTCTTCTAATCAGTGGTCAATCCAGGATTTGGGTGTGGGGGGGGGGGCTGAGGTCATAAAAATTTTGTGTTGTTGTGATGAATGTCAAACCTCATGTCTTATGTAAACCAAAACACTTTAACTTTGCAGACTTTTCTCACCTGACAATAAGAATCATAAAGAACGCTACAATACTTTCTGTAATTTAATTAAAACCACTATGAAATAACTAGCCAGAATATGTTTTTGACCGCATCAACACTACAAGCAGAAGTGAAATGACTAGAAAAATAGGAAAATTTTCGAGCCTGTCAAGCCAGAAAGCAATGTTGTCACATTTTTATTATTTTTTTAAAAGGGAATTAAAAAAAAACAGCTGTAGTGATTTTAAATAAAGTCAAGAATTCTGGTTTAACTCTTGGGGGAGGGGGCTGCAGCCCATAGCACCCTTTGGATTTGCTACTGCTTCCAATTATTCTTTTTAATACTTGAGTAAACAGGATTGGATCATGTTTTTATGTAAAAGTATGGATCATTATATGAAGTTATTCTTTTAGAATGTCATTTAAGTAAAATCAGAAAAGAATGTTAAAATAGGTACAGTAAAGCATCATTAATACATTTCTCATTTATATGTCATTTCATCACAGTCCCGATTCATTAGGAAGCATTGTACTCAAGATATGCAATAAAGTTTTGGTATTTCACACTTTTATAATCAACGTTTAATTTTAAAATTTCATTATAGTTTTCAATACTATGTAGTAATATGCTAATACTATCTTTAAAAACTTTAAAATTATTACTTTTAAACGAATTTATATTTGTAGCATTAAATTTGTAATAATCAAAATTGTTTATTAAAATTTTGATTATATGTCTTTTCATTTATACATCATTTTGCATCAGTCCCTTGAAAGACGTGTGAACAGTGCTTTTCAGTAATATAAGCTCATTTAATTAGAATAATTTGAATATGAAAAGCCTATTTTAGTAACTGTTAAAACCCTTTTTGAAAGTAATTCTAGAAATTTCTTTTAACTGTGAAGATAGTTTTATATAATTTTCTGTTTCATATAATTTTCATTGTAATTTGATAAAATTAAAACTCAAAAATTTTTATACTTTTTGTGTAAGTGTAGACAAAAAAACAATTATTAATTAAATTACAGGTTTTGAGCAAGAATCTTTAGAAAAGATATTGATTCCATTCTAGTGCTTAAAAAATTATAAAATTTTGCAAAGTTATCAGACTAATAAGACTTCTGTAATTGCTAAAATCATGCATACACTTTTTGTTACTCCTTTACAAACTTGAATACTTTTATTTATTAAAAAAAAATTGTCATATAAGAATTGACTTAAATAACAATCAATTAGACTTGTAGGTTGATATTTATTTACTGCTGCCTGTCTAGTAATCATTCTTTTGATGTACATAACCATAAATAGAGTTTTTGAATAATTCTGTGCTTAATTTGAAATTGTTACTTAAGAATTGTTAATATTTTAGGTTATTTTAATGTAGGATTGGGAGATCTATCTATTTAAAAGAACATACTAACCATCCATCATCTCTTAACTATGAAGATCTGTAGTATATGTCTCTTTGAATAACTTTTGTAATGGAGAGATGTTCTATTTTTAAATAATTATATGGTAAGGTGATAATTAAGTTTAAAATACGAAATTTTTTATTTAAATCCATAGCATTTTTTTTCTTTGCAGGTGAACAAGAAGCTGCTACAGAAGAGGTACAGTTTGATATGAATAAATCTATAAAAGATTTCTTGCTAAATTTAAAGAAGAAAAATATTAAATTCTCTAGTGAAATAGCTAGTGAAACTATTAAGCTTTTGGAAAAAATTATTACCAATTCTGAATGGGAGACCGCAAAGGATTTAATGCAGATAATCAGAGATACTGGCAAGACACTGACTCAACCTTTTTATGTCCATACCGTTGTAGGCAATATGGTGAAAAGGACTTTGAAAATTATTCGAGATGAGTATCTGAATGCTGTGTATGGCAAAATTGAAGATTATGATGTCCAAGAATCACTGCAAAAGATGGTTAGTGCTCAAGAAGATGAAGAAATGGATTACGGCGGGAAAGTAAGTTCCTTAAAAAAATCAATATCGGCAAATCTCAGAGAATTGATGGAGGAATGTGAAAGGAGTCCCGAAGTCATTGCTATGCAATCAGAAGAACATATTCATTCTGATGAAGTGATATTGACTTTTGGATATTCGAGAACAGTTGAGAAATTTCTTAAGGCCGCTGCGAAACGGATTTGTAATGTTATAGTCGTCCAGGGTGGAAGAAAACTGGGAGTTTCGGAGATGGCTAAAAGCCTTATAGAAAGTGGTATTAAAGTTACTCTTATTTCAAGTGCATGCATGCTACCCATCATGCCTCATGTTAATAAAGTTATTGTTGGAGCACATTGTGTTATGGGAAATGGTGGACTAAAAGCTGTCTGTGGTGTACATCCACTTGCTCTTGCTGCGGAACATCATTCTGTGCCGTTTTATGTACTGGCACCTGTGTTTAAACTGACCCCACAGTATGTGTCCTCATCTGATCAAGAAGGTTTTAACCATAATTTGCCGCCAGAAGAACTTCTTGGGTTTGAAGATATTGATTTATTTAGAGGAGTAGAAGTTGTTAACCCTGCATATGACTATGTCCCACCTGATAAAATTACTCTGATTATTTTTAATAGTGGTGGTAACTCGCCTTCTTATGCCTACAGACCTTTAAAAGAGCTGTACCATCCTGATGATCATGAGCTTTAATTTTTTTAAAGCATTTATTTATCATTAGGTTATGATAGTTTTATATTTATATGATTTTTATGGGCTCTCTGTGACTAAAAATGATAAATAATTAAAATATGTTGTAAAAGCTGTACTGTTTTTAAATATTTCTATTTAACTTGTCTCATTGTTTATAAAGATGAAATTTTATAATCAGTTTCTCACTTGCTTTCTGATGTACTAGAGTTTTGAAATTCTGTACTTCTTTGTGTTTTTGATAACAATACACTATTTTAATATTTTTAGAACTTAATTATCAGTTAATTGTTTAATTTAATAGAATTTTGGTTTGTACAAGGGGTGCCACCTAGTAGTGAATTTGAAAAAAAAAAAAAACATTCCCAGATTCTAGAATATTTTTAATAATGAATTGAAGATAAAAAAGTAGAAAATAATTAAAATAAAAATAATTTCTACATTTTAGTGCACTAATAAAAATATGTTTGTAAAAATTGCTTTTATTAAATTTATTTACATTAAGTTTTATATTGAACCATTTAACCATGGCTGAACTAACTTCCCCTACTCGTTGTCAGAATTTCGAATATGAGCACTGTGTATCCCTATATCAATGTAAGGACCAGCAAGAAACACATGAATGATGTGCCCTGGGACAAAATTTGAAAGTGTTAGCTTTGATTTATTTATAATTGTAACACTATTCTCCTTCAGCGATCAGCTTGTTTGCCTAGAATATAATTTTAATTGAATGCATAATTTGATATTCATGGTCCCCTTGACAAAGCATTTTTCAACTTTAAATTGTGATAGACATTTAACCCGTATTCTTTTAATGGCCTTGCACCTGTTCTGTTCCTTGTCTTCATGAATGTGATTTAAAGTGTCGAGTAACTATCAATGTTATCTAGCATCTAATTGCAAGTTGCCAGCGCCTACTTCATTTTCTTATTCCACAGGCAAAATATACATTTAATGTCAACACTACACATTTTATGCCTAGCAGTATGTTAGCTGGATTTAGACATGCTGATAAAAAGAGTCAGAACATAGAAATCATAATCATTCAGCTTACTGGATATATTTCCTAATAAATTTAATATCTTAGAGGACATTGTTTGTAGATTTCACAGAAAACTTAATGAAATAAAAAAACGAAATTAAGATCCATTAGGATATCTATGTTAGCTTTCACCAATGGAGAAGAAACTCGCAATTAAATATTTGTTTAAAGAATGAAAACTGTTTGAATTTCATTGCAACAATGAAAAGTTTTATTGTAAATTATGCATAAAAATATCTCTAAAAATTTATTAAACTATAGAAAAAATAGTGCAGTAACTTAGTTAATATCATTCAAAATATAAATTTTAGCTGTCAGACAGTATAAAAATAATTTTTGTGCTGTTCTAATTTTGGAAGTTATTAAGGGAAAACAACAAAATTTTGCTTAAATTTTTAAGTAATTAAAATTTCAAAAAAGGTCTCTGCGGTGCACATTCCCACCCTTCAAAGAAAGTTCGTGCCAGATTTCTTAGCTCTATGTCCAGCAATCTGCCCTGTAGAACGCCAATGCGTACACACACAAACACATTCTCCTTTATTATTAGTAGAGATAGTGCATGCTAAAAAGCTCATCAAAATCTGCTGAATGTATATAAATTTCTTTTGTTGTTTGAATTACAGATAAGATATACAGTAGAGTCTTCCTACAGCGAATTTCTCCCTATAACGAAATTTTTAATCAGAATGTTAAATAACATTCAAAATATTCTCCATATAGCGAAGTGATTGTCTCCCTATAACGAATTTTTTCGGAGGTTTATCTTTTTGATTTTTGTCATTTTTGAAGAAAGTTGATAATTTCTGTGCAACCAATTTGCTCACACGTGCCTGTTTCTGGAATCACTCACTCTTAAAAAGTAAAAATTTTTCTGAAAATTTAATATCACGAAATGCAAAGCAATGTAAAATAACGGAATTTTTCAAGTAAAATAAATGTAAGTACAAACTAGTACATGTTATTCTCTAAATTGGTGAATTGTCTTAACTTTTGAGTATTTTATTTATACAATAAAAATTAGTATAATTTTAACAAATTTATAATATATATTACTTCATTTTTAATTGAAAATCAGAATTAAATACATTTGAACTTATCGCACCTATTGAAAAATTTAGAACATTTACTTAAATAACAGAAAAAATCTCTAATCTCCGTATAACGAAATTCTCTCTATAACGAATTTTTCAATTGGAACCAAGCGATTTCGTTATAGGGAGACTCCACTGTAGTATTAACAAATTAACTATTATATCTTATTTCATTTTTAACTCTCTTTAATATTATTTTATCTAGAAAATGTTTTTTTCCAAAATCTTGGAAGTCTTTTGAGACTCTTTTACCACATGATTGATTTTTAGTTTAGTTTCATTATGATCTCTTGTATTAATATAGAAGTTTACTTAAAGTTGCAAGAAAATCTCAACTATGATATCGAGTCGAAAAAGATGTTATCACACTTTATAAGCTTGTAAAAATTTAGTTTTTGTTGCAGACTTAACGGTTGAAATAATGGCCCTATTCAGATTGAGTTCTGAAGAAAGTTCAGGGCCATTTTATCCATTGGGTTGTATCCCCGGGGCGCTATTGACCTAAGGGCGCCTAAAAAATTACTATAGTAATTTTATTTTAATTTTCAATTGTTCGATTTTGTATTAAATAAATATGTAGAATAGAAGAAATATTTATTTATATAATGCAAGTGTTAAAATTAATCATCTCTGGAGTGGCGGGAGGTGAATTGAAATTCTTATTTTTAAAAGACGCTGATTTTCTGAAATTGTTAGGCGTAAATCAGAGAAACAAGTAACATTTTTTTTTTCTCCTTACTTATTTTATTAGTAAATTAATTTCGTCAGACCATAGGCACTCAAATTCCGAGTTGCGATCCTGATAGGGCGCCGAATTACTCAAATCCAGGGCGCTGAAAATTGTTAAGACGGCCCTGAGGAAGTTTGTGATAAAGTGCTACTGGAAGTTGGGAAAACGCAGTAAAAAGACGATTTCGGAGAGGATTTCACATTGATCCGTCTACTGACCTGGCGTAAGATGAATTAGAGATAAGTATGCGGATGGAACTGTTTAAAAACGGAAGACGAAGATCATCGAGTGAAGTAGACATGGAACCAGCGGGAGTGTTCTCCCCTAAACTTTCTCGTATACTTCCCCCAAAAAAGGTGCCGTTTCCCCTTCCCCAGCGTGGCTAAAAAAATTCGAACCTATTGTTACCCAGAATCCAATGACTATCAGAAGGTTTTTCATTAAAGTGATTGAAAAATATCTAGGCAAAGAATGAAATTCAAAGAGATGCGTAACGATTTTCCTCTCTTACCGGCTCAAGGACAAACTGACGTAATTCGCTACTCCGTAATGAAATTCCTTTCCGTTCTTTCAGTACGCATGCGCGTGGAGATAACGGATTCTCTTCAAAAGTAAATTATACGGACCGACAGACAGTCAACCCTTTCACGGATTTGGCCCAAAATTTTATACGGACCTACATTCATGACGATAAAACTGTGTATAAAATTTTATCCATCTGGCTTTTCAAGTTTTTGAGTTATAGCGTTCGCATGACTTCGAACATACAGACAGACAGACTTCCCGTTGACGGATTTTGTCGCACACCACATACCAAAGAGACCACATACCAAATTTCATCCCTGTAGCTCTAATAGTTTTCGAGTTATCGTGTTCACAGACAGACACACAGACATATTCCAAAATTGTGTTTTTCGGATCAGGAAGGTCTAAAACGTGGAGATTCGTCAAAATCTCGAGTTCGAATTTTTTGACGATTGCAATACTTTCTCTTTGTATACTTCGTATACGAGAAAGTAAAAAAGGGTGTTGGAAATGTTTCATCTACTGCCAAGAATGCTCTTTAACAGGCTGTTCGTGAAGGAAGAATTTCAACGGCAGAGGCGTAGTGGAGCCAGAACGGGGCCATTTTCGGCACTGCCTTTTTTTCTTTTCTTTTCCACGAGAAATAAATAACAAAAAATTGCGAAAACGTCCTTAAAACAGCTCGATTTTTGTCACTCAGGTTAGAGCGTTCCGGTACTGCTTTTAGAGCGTCCCGCCACTTCTTATTTTGCAACTACACTACTGTCCAAAGGATAGTGTCCGTCGCATTTTGAAGCGATTTAAGAGAAAAAATTAGTACACGCTCTCTGTGAAGATAATCCAGATAAGAGAGATGAGTTTTGCGTGTGGTATTTGACGGAACGTGAAAAAGATAAAGTGTTTCAAAGACCATTTAATTGGAGCGATGAAGCTCACAACGCTGGTATTTTCTTAAAATTGAAGTCTATGGTACATACAAGTACCTACAACCGTTGAGGAAAGGAAATGTGCTGAAATTCCAAATCAAATGTTTTTAAATGTGTGTGATTCCATAACTTCACGATGCTGCATACTTTGGAATAGCCGTCAATTTGAAAATATCAACTAAGTACAAAAAAAACTACGTTAATGTAGTTATTTATCAACATTGAAAGCAAAATGTACGATAAGTTAAGTAAACACTTTATAAACAATCAAAATGTGCTAACATTTTTTTCCGACACCCTGTGTAATTCCATAGCCATGATATCTTTTCTTATTTTTATTACTCCTTTTCTGCTTAGTAAGACGCAGCTTATAAATATTTTTGAATGCGTGAAAATATTTTCGTGGTTATTAAGAAAAGTTCCTAACGAAATTGTTTCTACGTGGAAATGAGCTATGTTGACATCGCGGCTAATAAATGGCATGTGATGGAACAAAGAGAATTAATTTGACTTGAATGTAACCCTAAATGGTCGAATAGCTAACAGATCTAATCAAATTGAGGAAAATTTAATTTGAGGCATCATTTTCCCGGGATCTAAACTATTGTCTTCTCCCTCGAATTGTAAACCACAGCGAAATAAATTGCTCGCCTTTCATCTTCGATTAGCTAACAGACTTTTTATATACAGATTCGCATTAATCATGTTTTAACTAACATTAATATCTTTCAGTTTTTGTTGATATTGAGGCATTGACTACTATTTTTTGCATGCTCTATGTAACTACCAGGAGAGGCGTTAGAGTTTGCCCGACTGGGGGCACGATCTGCTGTACGAGCGGACGAATGTAATGAAATATGTCACAAATTTTCGCCAGATCTTTATTTATCAACTAGCTGAATACCCCGCTCAAAAATTTTCCCCGACATGGGGGGCCTGGCGCCACCCCTAATAACTACTGGACGCTTTTGTGAATTTAGCCCACGTCCATGTGGCAGTCAGTCGTCCTCAAAGAGATAAATTGACTCTTCTTTTTTATTAATGAGGAAAAATCGTTTCTTCTAAAGGATTTGTATGTCTCATGCTCAGGGCTGTAGTGGAGACAGAAAGCCATTCCGACACTGCATTATTTTATAAAAAATAAACAATAGAAATATGTAAAAACCTCCTTAAAATAGCTGAATTTTTGTCACCCAAGTTAGAACGTCCCTGTACTGCTTATTTTGCGGCTACGCCACTGCTCATGCTCTTTTGTAAATCTCATCACGTCACGCGATAAGCTTTAGACAGGATTAAACATCACACAAATCCATTAGAAAAGACATAATCCCTCTGTTATACTCTTATTTTTAGGTTCTCCCCTAATCTGAGTGATTATATTAGATGGCACACACTCGAAATTTTTCCTTTCCTCATGACGTTGAGCCTCAACTTTTTCCCTTGAAACGCACATATAACAAACTGCGCGTTTGTTTGTAGCTGCTACTTTGATGGAATGCTATATAGTATAAAAATTTGGAATCTTGATCACCCATTGTATTCGTTTTGAAAAGATTTGTCTTTGACCCTCATAATATAATTCTTGAATTCATTTTCAAGGTAGAACGCTTTTCTTTTGGATCATTTAACTTTTCCGAAACAAAGATAAACAGGAGTAAGCGTGGCGTAATTCTTCGTCTCTTGGCGCCATTCCATGCATTGCATCAGAATTTCATGGAGGAAGACAAAGAAATTTATTTTACGTCGAGCGACAGCGTTGCGAGCGAGGTTGTTGGAACACCTTGACGTACAGATTCTACTTTAAGACGGTGACGCTTCTTAGTTCATTTACCAAACTCTAGAAGCGAATTTGAGTTGCAAAGTAAATGCCTGAATCGTTGAAACTTCGTTTCACAGAACAGTTTTGATCTTTCCAAGAAAATAGAGGGGAGAAACTCGAAATCATTACTCCAAATTTCATTCTAATTTTTTTATTATCATTAAAGCCAATTAGAATCACATGGCATCAGATGTTTGGAATTTATTATTAAAATTTCAAGAGCACGACGGTAAAAAATATTCTATAAAACTATTTAGATGCGTGGTTTTTTTTTTTTTAAGTACAAACAGTGTGACACATTTTAGAACCTAATAGTAATTAATATGCAATGCGTAGACACTAAAATTTTTTACAAGGATAGATATTTACATATTCTTTTATTTGATATACTCATCTAATAAAAATTTTTAAAAATCATAAAAATTATTTTGCATTACTTTTTACTCACAGCAAACAAAATTTTTTACATTAACGAGTTTCTTATACTATTTCATCTTACATTTTGTGCCGCAAGAAAGGATCATCACAATCTTCAACCCTGAATCTGAATTATTTTTTATCCCATTCGCTTTAGTTGTTTACATTTCCTAGGAATTATTACAATTAGATTTTAGACGCTTCGTTAAATACCAGAGTTCTTGGTATTCGGCTCAATTTGGAGCGTGCAAATATTTATTTATGTGAAGTAAGTAGATTAGCATCGGTAATCAAAAGCATTACTTTGATGAAAACAGGCTCATTTTAATACGAGTTTAAATTTGATCAAGTAGCTCTAAAGAACTTAGCAGGATTTAAGCTTGGTAAAGAAAATGGTAAACTCGGAGATATACAGGGTGTCCGAGAAATGTGGGACACATTTCAAAAATTAATAAAAAAAAAAACCTAATAATGTTACAATACTTTTTTTAAATGAGAGCGCATTTCAAAAATGGTTTTTTTTTTTTTTTTTTTTTTTCCCAGATAGGAAACGCTCTGTTACGGTGGTCAAGGTGGCCATAAATTATCGAAAATCTTCTATTTTTGAGAGCCATTATCTGCGAAAATATCAAAGCTAAAAGAAAAATAAAAGCATGAATTTGAAGGGAATTTTATGCTCTTTAATTTGTTAATTCGCATGTAGTGTGAAAACTTAATATTTTTTTTAATATTCAAGAAAAACTAAAAAAGGAAACCAGAAAACGCGCGTCGGCTTCTGCCGATTGGTAGCCATTGCGTACGGAATTCAATCGAGCAAATTTAGAACGCCGTAACGCCGCGTTACCTATCTCTAAAAAAAAACTTTTTCATTTGCTCTCATTTTTTTAACCGTTGTTTTAACATTATTAGGGTTTTTTTTATTGATTTTTGAAATGTGTCTTACAATTCTCGGACACCCGTATATCAATTTAAGTTTACCCTCATAAGAGGGATTTAATTTTTATACATTTAAATATTTCTCTTTTTGCATTTTTATCTATTATTGTTTCACTCAGTTACAAGTATTTTGTTTTGTTACGGAAAAGAAAATTAGCTATCGTAGCGAATATCCGGGAAACGGCTAGGGTATTTTTGAAAATTAATCTTATTTTGAAAAATAGTTTATGAAAACAATGCTTTCAATGAATTTTTAAAAATTTATTGAAAGCATTGTTTTCATAAACTTTTTCAAAATAAGATTAATTTTCAAAAATACCCTAGCCGTTTCCCGGATTAGTAGTTGAATAAAAGTGTTTCTCGTTATTAAACACTAGTCGCTTGCGGCGACTACCTTATTCGCCGGGACTATAATTTCAACTGCATCTCTTATACAAATATTGATATTCAGGGTGCGTTAACAAAGTAATTTTAAACTTTAAATTGTGATAGACATTTAACCCATTTTCGTTTAGTAACCTTGCACCTGTCCTGTTCATTGTCTACATAAATATCCCTAATGGAGTCGAGTAACTGTCCATGTCACGTAACATCTAATTGCACATTGTCGGAGCCAACTTCACTTTTTTATTCCTCTCGCAAAATATGCATATGATTTCAACATTAAGATGGCACGGCACAATTTATGTCCAGCGGCATGTTAGCTGGATAAAAAGAATGAAAATACAGCAACCATAATCATTGAGTTTACTGTATATATTTAATATTCGTAATATCTTAAGAAAGCTAAGTTTAGAGACTTTACAAAACATTTTGATGGAAAAAAATTAAGTAAAATGTATTAGAATATTATCTCAGCTTTTAATAATGGAAGAGAAATATTAGCAATTAAATATCTATTTAAACAATGTAAAGTATTGTTGTAAATTATGCCTAAAAATATTTTTTAAAATTTATTAAAATTAGAAAAAAATGTACGGCAACTTAATTGATATCATTGAAAAGATAATTTTTTTAAATGGTGTAAAAATCAATTTTTTTGCTATAAAATTTTCGGAAGTTATTAAGAAAAAACGCCAATATTTCACCTAATTCTTAATTAATTTTTTTAAAAAAAATACAGCTCCGAGGTTTACATTCCCACCCTCCAAATTATGCTTGTGCCACATTTCGTAGTTCTAGGTTCAGCCGTCTGTCCTATAGAGACCCAAAACACAACAGTCTCCTTTATTATTAGGAGAAACGAAGAATACTTGGACACTGTTGATGGGTTATTCTGTTTTTGTTTTTAATCTATTGGAAAAACTTCTTGGCCTGTTTTTCGCCCTATTCTTTTATTATTCATTCAATGTTGAAATCTATATGATTTGCGGGAGTAGTAGGGTGCATTAACTTGCATTCTTACGAGTTTGTTTTGAGACACTACCAACTTTTTACGATGTGAATTTGCTCCGATGCATGATTATTGGTAGCAGACTAGCTTGTACAGCTGAACTTTAGATTTTTAGGCCTGGGGAGAAATTCCTACAAACCTCCACTTGTAGCAACCTGTTCTTTCATAAGGTCCAGTTGGAAGAATATAATGTATAATGGTGTTTTCTTGGCAATGACAGCAGAATGCGGAGAGAAAAAAAATCGCCTTCGCAAATCTTGTAACATAATGTCTTGTTTGAAAGAACCTCAAAATATAGTATTCGTTTCCTATTTTGACAATGACATTATTAATATTGTTAATCAACCAAAGACATCCAGCAATGAAGAGGCTCCACCTTGTACCAGATCAAATATTAAATGAATGAGATACACTTCCATGCAACCCCAACTCGGAGAATAATTGCCATCAGTTCAAAAACTAAATGTTAGAAGGATGGGTAGCTCTTTTCCTGTGAACACCGAAGCAAATACTTACCAAAACAAATTCGCTCATTATATAAAGAAAAGGCCAGGAAAATCGGTGACGATCACATGGTTTGATTTGACTACGTGTCAGAGATTCAGACCAGACAGACAGCCTACAAATTAGTAAACACACAGGATACTGTTTTGATTCTGTGATGATTTAATATCAAATAGGAGTTATACTAGAATTAATTTATTTTCCTAATATAATCTTTCAGCATTTTTTTTTGTTTGCTTTTTTTCTCTGTGTGTTGGGAAACAATGATCTTTTTGCTAAATTATACAATCTTCAGTTTCCAACGGATGTTATTGCTATTTGACAGTTTTTTTTTTTTTTTTTTACCTGAGTTTTAAGCAGTTTCTTTTCTTTTTTTATTTTATGTTGCGTCATCGACACGGAACTCCGTTAATATCAAATAGAAGTTATACTGGAATTAATTTACTTTTCCACTTCTCGGAGATCTTTACTTTCGTTTTCTTTAAAAAAATTCTTTCCTAACTTCATACTTAATTTTGGAATTGAATATTTATATATTTTGCAAAACAAAAGTTAGTGTCAATTAATTTTAATTTCTGTTTTTCACATTTTTTTCTGTTTAACTTTTTTTCTACTATAACTTTCGTTAATAAATCTGTGACAATCAGATCCGAGATATTGTTGGCAAGATAAAAGCCTGTCTTATACGGGCACAAATCTTCAAGTTATATAATAAGCATAAAAAGGCAAATGCCTATAACTGCAATGCATAAATCAGTGAAATCCACAAAATAATAAACATCCAAAACCTGAAAAAATAAATTTGTAAACTTTTTTTTTACTTCAATCATTTGATGGTGAATTGTAATTTTAGCTTTGCATTTTAAAATGCTCAAATAAAAACAATTAAATATGTCACTTAATCATCCATGCATTGCCAGAAACTCATTTGAACACAAGAGTCAGATTAATCCTATATACTGAAGTCAAAAATGATTAACAAAGTTGTTCAACTTTATTTTGATATTAAATTTTAAACGAGAACTGGTAAAGATGATTAAATAAAACATATGTAAAGTGAATATTAGAAATTACAGAAATCTCTAACTTTGAATTGGATGTCTGAAAAGTTCCCTTTACGATTTTAGAGAAATATGTTTTTCATGGGTTTTGCATTTTAATATGACACATCACAATCGTATGTATAAAACATATTTCTCATAAAAGCGAAATCTATATATTTTCTCCTAATGTTTATCAAGTAAGGAAAAGACCAGCATTTAGTTTTCAAAAGATTGTTTTTAATTACAAATAATCATTTACATTTATCACTGTTCGCATTATTTCATTTGCTGAAAAATTTCTCCCACACGATAAAAGTGAAAATAATATTCCAGATCAATGCACTGCCAAATAAGGATTGCTGACACATTGTAATACAAGACAAGTTTCAATTAACCTAAACTTTGAACTGCAATAAGTTTTTGGTCATTGCAGATAGGTCTACAAACTATTTTTTTATTGAAAAAAAAACCACAGAAAGAAATTTAATGGATAATGTCAGAAACTTCAGAGCACATACCTACTCGAAAAGTTATCAGACACAGATTCAATTGCCTTTTTCTTTATGCTTGAAAATGAGTCAGTTATTACAATTTTCAGGTTAATAAGATCTTTCGACCTCTTGTAAACCAAATCCTTCAGATGTGACCCCCGAGATATAAATCACACAAATTAATACCCGTTGAATTGTGAATAATGCAATGCAATACACTACAATAAAAATTTGGGTATCAATAAGCAATTACTTATGTTCCAAACTCACTGCAGTGAGTGAAACAGGGTTTATTTTCACCAAATAAGTAAAATTTTTAATAATAAAAGTGTGATCTTTAGATGAATAAGATCGTACAAGACATTTTGAAAAAGATTGGAAGTAGTGTTAAACAATTTCCTTTTATGCTGTCTCTCACTACATGCTTTACAGCAACATCTAGTGAGGCTCTGTGAAGATATTTCAGTTCGAAGTTATAGGTTAATTAAAACTTACCCCGTAGATCAAATGAAATTGCAATTCAAACCAAAAAGCTTCTCATCTGCTGCTAGAGAAATGGTTTGTTGCTCATTTAGGGAAACTTTGCCCACTTCAAAGTTTAATATCACAGCAAATCAATGCATTTACTATTGCAGGAACATTTTCAATTAATCTGCAAAAACAAAATTTCACAGATGCTTCTTCAAAACTAAAGCTTAAAATGCAATATAGAAAAAGTACTCATATATGTAGATGTTGCATCTAACTTCTGTTTATATGTTTAGAGTAAAAACTGAAAAAAATAAAAGGCTTCTTTTTTTAGGATAACTAAAACAGAGGCATTTCAAAATGTGTGCAAATCTCATAGTATCTATGCATTTTAACTGCTGAAATAGTACTTTTAATTCTTTAAGTTCAGATATCATTACTTCATAACACAAGGGAAGAATTTAATAACATTAACAAAATCTTATTTTAAAACTTTTTATTTGAAAATTTTAACCACCCATTCAAAAAGAAGTCACTTAACGCAACTACAAAATATTATTTATGGATATATGAACATAAACTTTCAAAAACCAAAACAACAGTGTAGATTTAATGAAATTTAACAGTAATTTGTTTCAAATCAAAAATGTGCATATAAATAAATTACAAAATATTACTATATGAAACACACATATATCAAGTCCTATACAAATAAATACATCATAAAGACACACTGAAAATATTCATTTCTTACATTCAACAGGTTAATTTGCAACTCCAAACTACGAATTCAAATGTATTAGCTGATATCACCATCACATTATATAGAACATGTATTTAAGTAGCCATATATATCATCAAATAATTTAAATTGACAATAACAAGTCAAGAATATATGTGCTTTTTATAAAAATTTCCATTCAAGAAGTTCAGAGAATTTCAAGTCTTATTTTACCTACATAATGAAAGCATTCCATCAACTGTAGTGTCTTAGAAGAATGTAGGAGATAGTAATAATACATTGTATTTGACCCCATTTCAAATTCAAAAAACTAAATTAGATCATTCACTGAACGTTAAATCTTACATTTGTTTCACAAATTTTAAAGTTTAAGAATCCTTTTCACTTGTCATTCATCTTCTGCAATTGAAATGAAAACCTGTATTTAATAATCAATTGATACAACAAAATTTCCTTTTTAATTGACAAATGCTGGCAACAAAACATTAAATTAATCATAGCCCACAAAGGATTAAAGTAATGCTATTACATCACTTGGACAAAAACTGAACCATTTCAAGGGAGGCCATAACTCTTTATATGAATAGAAAAATTTACAATACTGATAGAAGGAGTATTATATAATTGATAATACGCAAATATTCAGACCGTTTTCTAACAAATGACATCATATTGGTAATAAAAGAATCAAATATGTAAATATATTTCCTGTATACGGATGAGTTCAGTTCACATTAGAAATGCATCCTTTTTAAAATTAGTAATTCAGTATCTCGAAGATGAATATTCATATCAAGACCAATATGCAGTTTTCAAACAATAACAAAAATTAATACGACATGCATGTCCTTATCCCTTGAATTCGCTGCTTGCCAGGAATAAAATCTATATATATAAAAGGCTAACATGCGTGGCACAAAAAAGGTTCATTTCTGTTTTGCCGATGGCAATGATTGATTTGTTTACAAAACAAAACTGTAGCCATGTTATGCACATACTCCTACTATATTCGTTCTGGTGTAAAACAACTTTACCTCAAAAAAGAAAATTAGTTTATGGCGTCGAGTTCACAATATAATGAAACTTTGGATGAAATTATTTAAAAGAGATCAGTTATAAATGAAGCAGATGGGCTTAGGCGAGCCAAAGAAGGTTCAGATCAATGTCAAAATATTTACGTCAGCGTATTAAATTCACAAATTGAGGTGAACACCAAAGAGCTTCCTATTGTGAACATTGCTTATTAGGTGCTATTCCGTCATACACATGCTACATGGCACTTTTTTTTTTTTTTTTTGTCTTGGCGAATTTTCTTAGAGTGCTAAATCGGCAGCTTGGCTCAATTTCTTTCTTGACAATAACGAAGCTTTCTTTCTTGGCGAACTGAAGCATCAGAAGCCAGAATGTGCTAATCTGGTCGAAAATGCATGGCGTGCATATAACAGAACACAGATGCTCTGCGTGGAATTAGCTAGTATCCATTTATTAGCCACCAAGACTAGCATTTGGATGAAGATGAGATATAAGAGTCTCGTCAAAACAGAAATGCCATATATGAGATAGGTCATTCATGCAGTAATGTCCATGATCTTCCATGTAGAAAAAATTCCAGGCAACTACTAATTCATTGTAATGCATATTAATTCACAAAGAGCTCAGAGACTGCTTTAGTCAAAATAGGAACAAATATGAAGCAGGGTGATGTAATGACTTTCAAATAACAGATGATTTCATAAAAAATTAGCATATTCCAGGTTGAAATACCTGTCAACATTTTGAAAGAAAATTCTCAGAACTTTTGAATAGAACAATGTATCTGAAGAAAGCAGTTTTCTTTTAATCCAACATTTCGCCTATTAAGAAAATTTCACTTGATTATAACTTGAAGAATCTATCAACATATGTTTTAAACAAATTTAGACTTACTAAAGAGTTTTTTTATTATTATTATTTTTTAATTTAGAAAACAAATTATGCTAAAATTTCAAACCTTACTAAGCTGAAAACTCATTCGCATGCTCACTCCATTAATGGTAATTCACATCAGTATACAAAAGCATATCAAACCAATATGCTTAGTAGTGCAGAATAAATATCAGCTATTAAATGTTAGCTTTTGTTTTTCCAGAATTCGGCAAAATTTTCCATTCACACATTAAAACATGTTCAGCATATCTGAAAGATACAATTATTCTCCAGCAACAGAATCACAATTTTTATAATTCAAATGGCAAAATATTTAGAACCATGCAATTATTCATTTATGAATTTTTATGCAAAAATCTTCATTCACATCAATGCCTAAATCAAACACCTTTTTTTTTTGGGGGGGGGGGGCGGGGGGCATTAAGGTTTTTCTTTTTCCAAAATATTTTACCCATAACTTATTCTTTAAAAAAATTTGCATCAGGTTGAAACAGAATAAGAAAACATAATTGATGGGAAATAAAAGTTTTGAGATCAAAACTTCTGTGTATACAAGAACTTCTGTATGTGCCTACAAGATCTCAATAAAAAATATATCTTGTTAAACCATATTATTGACTTCAATCTCTAAAACATGCTAGTAGGAACAATATAATTAAAGTAAACATCTGATATTCCAGCTTTAAAAACTTATGCGAGGCTGTTGTATGCTAAGTCTACTGGATTAATCTGTAGAATAATATTAAATATGTGTGAAAATTTATATAATGAATTAAATATAAGTCAATATTCCTAAAAGTCTTCTAATCTATTTCATAATGATACATCAGGCAGTTCAAAGATTAATACATATGTGACAGGCAGAAGTTACCAATATTAGTCTGTTCAGAATTCATTTTTAAAAATAACAATTTATGAAATTTAAGATATGAATTGGATAAGCATCCATTTTCCTATAATGAGGTTTTTCATCTAATCTACAAGTAAAATATTCAAACACTTCATATATATATATATTCACACGAAAAGCATTAATAAATGTTATTGATTTGTAAATATAGACTGAATCTGATGCCTGAAAACATTTATTTTTAAACATAAATGACGTGAAACAAGTAAACATTACAAAAAAAAGAAATCATCCATAAAACTTCAATCACCAAAGATATTTTATTAAGCGCAGAAAAACAAGATTTAGATAACATGGTGAAAAAGCACTCATTTTCATTTGAGACAGTTTATATGCATAAATTTTCAGAAACCCAGCCACACAATGGAAGACTCAAAAGAAGAACACCTAAGTATGAAGAGGCTAATAAAAACAAGATAAAGTAACAATTCCAAACACTGGTATCTCGAATAAATCAACAAAAGAATAAATTACATACAACTTTATTAATCATGGAACTCTTTTAAATGTTCAGAGTAAAATGAGCAAGATGAGATGCTGAAGGCTACATGATTTTTGCAATCCTCATTTATGCACATTCTTTTTTTTATCATTATTTATGCACTTTGCCATTAAAGTTTGATACACCTCAATGTTTTTGCACATTGCTGGCAATACTGGCAAGGTCCTAAAATTGCTTCACATTCAATAAGTTTATAGAAATTTGCTATGTGGAATCTGTGAAGATTATCATGTTTCACCATTGCCAGAATCTTCATTATCTTCATCATAGTCTTCTTCCTGTTCTTCATCATCCATGTCATCACCATAATCGTCATCATAGAAATCGTTCAAATCAGATTCTTGCTCGGAAGGTTTAGCAGTATGCTTAATGCAATATTCTTCTAGAGTCATAGGCACTATAACATTGTCTTTCATAGCCTCGGCATGGGTAGCTGAAACTTGTTTCCTAAATGATTTGAGATAATTATTATAAGAATATTATCTAAATACTGGAGAAAAAACATTTTTCTAAAAAAAAGTTAATGCAACCAACATTAGTTCCATAAAAATATATGACTACGTACAAATAAGATGTCTGTTTTGGAAAAACAGCACTATCTAGGACAACTTTCCACTTAACTCACATTAGAAAATGCCCATTTATACTAGGGATGTAACGAATAGTGATTTGGTCAAGTAGCCAAATATTCGGCCAAATTTACAAAATATTCGGCGGCTGAATACCAAATTTTTAAAAATATTTCACTTTTTTGTATTACATATATTTACATATGGCCTGTCTTCGCATTTCAACAAATATGTCACTTATTTCAGCTTTCGTTAAATAAATAAAAAGAAAATGCAAGTACACCATATGCGAACCGTTTGATTTTAAAAGGGGATTTTTGCAGATTTGAATTTTTTCAAAAATTAAAAATCGTAATATTTTTTGGTTTTTGTCCATAGGTTCATTTTCTACTGTGAAACATATTAGAGATATCTTCGACCCTAATTTCGATGTTGTTTACAGCCCATTTTTGTTTTTTTTTTCCTCCTCCTGTAAAATTTTAAAAATGTCAGAAGTTCCCTTTTAAAATCAATCAATAGATGGCAGCACATGACTTATGACATAGTAACTTTAGAAATGATACACCGTAAAAAAAAGCAAGAAAACGATTTCTTCAGATGTTTATAAATTAAAACATGGAAGTCTGCTAAATTACCTTTTACACAATTATACAAACAAGCTTTCGTTAAATAGATTTTAAAAAATGCAACAGTGAAAGTGAAAAATAATAACAAGGGAAAAAAGGATCCGCCAACCGGACCGGTTTCTTTTTTAATTAGTATCTTTTTAACTAATTATAATTTCAGAATTTCAATGATCAGAACGTATTCCTTGGATTATTTCCCATCTTTTGGTACTTTCGGCTTTTTTCAGCATTCAGTGGTTTGTGAGAAGATAGCCGGACATAGATACATACTATCACCATTTAATAGTGTAGATATATATTACCAGCTTCAGAAAATAAATGGTCATTATATGATGCTTGCAGGTGCTGAAAGATATTTTCTTGCTAAATTTGTGAGCCTTGGAAATTTTTCTGCATTTTTTTTCCACCAATTAAGTGGACACTCCATCCTACCTATTAGAAGTTTTTTATGAAAATAGGAATTTACTTCTAGTAATTTTAATTTATCCATTCAATTTTCTGCTATCATTGTTTTTGTTCTGCAATGATGACTTTTATTTCTTTGACGCAATCCTAAGATGAAGAGCGTTTCTCATTTCTTATTATTGGAATTTATGTATATTGGTAATATTTTAAATACCAAAAGGTATTAACATTTTTTTTAAATATACAAATAAAAAAATCAAATTTATTAATCTTAATTTTTTTCATTTAAAATTTGAAAAATATTTGGCTATTCAACCAAACTGCTATACATTACATCCCAACTATTAACCAAAAAAAAATGCTTTGCATAACTTTTCAGAAATTAGAAGCAACAAAAAGATGAAGTTTAAGTGATGGAAAAAATTTAAATTGTTTAAGGGAGAGATTAAAAATTCTGTATAGGGAAAACAATTAACCCTATAGGTAATCTCAATACTTTGATGAAATGCAAACCTTAAAATGATCATTTATAATTGCCCTGCAACATAGTGAAGCAATATGCTGTCTAAATTTATATTGTGATATTTTCAGATTTAATTATTATCCAATTTAACCCAATATATTTTTAAAAATACACGTAGAATAAGAAAAATTGATTATACAAGTCAGAGTTAATAAGGGATAATATTCACATTAAATAATAACCTCCCTTCCCCTGAACTTACTGAATGAAGCCTTTGAAAATAATTCATATATAATGTAAATTGTTAAAACATTTGATTGTCCCTGCTCTGAGCAAAATATGAATCACTCAATTAAAAAGTTTAAAATGTCAAAAAAAAAAGTGAAAGCCAACTTTTTAAAAGTACCTCCATCATGAGAATTTCATTCATTACTAAACAAATACAAAGTTGCCATATTGACACTTACGATAAAATATAATTAAATACATTTTCAGGCTGTATCGTAGTATTTTAGTCTAATAAATTTGCATTAGTATATTTTAAAGACGACATGGAAAAATCTGAATGATAATCTCTGTATCTATCATGGAATGGATACTCGTTTATTTCTCTCTGTATTTTCCTGATTATACTAAATTGAAATAACACAAAGCAAAAATCTAAAACTGTTGAAAAAAAATCCAAAATATAGTAAATAAGAGATTCCTTTTTCATTAAAACAGCATACACATAAACCTATTGTACAACATCTACATATGAATGAAGGAAACATGTGGGAATTCCATCAGATTAAACAGAAAGCTCACGGGGGAAGGGGGGTAAATGAATCTGAATTAAGTATAGGAGATTTGTTAAGGTTTCAGACACTTTAATTTTAATACAAATTATTACATGAAAAAACGAACAGACTTCAATTTAAATATAAAACGTTTATTTAAGAACTAGAGGGAGAATTTTACAGGGTGAAAATGTATACAAAAGCAAGATAATAAGGAGTTTAATAATTGACATGAAGGCATTGTTACTGATTACTAGATTATCACCGGAATAGAAGTTAATGAGTTAAAAGTAGTTAATTGAATTAGTGATAACCAGAAGAAAAAGTTACCATTGCATAGTAATATCGGGTGGCTTAATTTGTGCAGTGCAGAGAAACCTTTATAACATAATTAGAGGAAGAGAGAGAGTTGCAAGTCTGCGACTCTCGGAGCGTGCTCCACGGTTTCGTGAGGAAAAACAGGGTGCTGTTCATGGACGTATCATGAACAGGACTCCTGGTGCCATCTATCATATACGATAATCTAGTTTCACAATTCTTATTTACGCTGCAATTAAATTATGCTTACTGGTAAAATCCTACATACATAAACATTTTAAAGGTCAGACAAATTTTAATATAAATATACCCAAATCCTCTTTCCTGTGTCAACTACCTTCAGTCTTATTGCCTCTTTCACGACAAGAATAACCCAAAATGAGGCCCCAGTGAAAAATTCTAAATAAGTAGAAATTGAGAAGGTGTGCACCAATCAAATTCCATTTGATATTAAATATCAGATGTAATTTAAAGATCGTCTTAATTTATAACATGTCATGAAAATTCACTACTACAATTAACAAAACTTTTATATACCACTTTTAAAGTTTTAATTATTTTGTTTCCATTCATTTCAAGAGACACAAAATAATTTTCAA
>BGPR01000973.1:277053-342732 GCA_013235015.1 Araneus ventricosus | reverse complement strand
ATTTTGAGAAATTGTTTTTTCTGAATCCTGGGGGTCCTGCGATTTCTGAATTTTTTTCCCTGAAAATTTGTTTTTTTCTTCCAAAATTCTGCTTACACAAAGAAAAAAACCTTCCTATCTCGTTTCAAAAAAAATTCTGGGAAAATATGCTCAATGCAGCGGTTAACTCCACCTCCAGGAACTAGCTGATTCATCTCTACCGACAATTAACATATATCAGAAAGCTACAAGGATGAACATTCCAACATTCATGCCATCCAAATATTAATACCACTTTTTTGCAGAAAACAAACCTAGGAATTTTAAAAAAAAAAAAAAGATTTTTTTTTTTTTGCATGAACATGTTGAAAAAATTAGTTGAAACTTAAAGTCTCTCGGGCATACACAGATAAGAAATTTAAAAAAGAACAAAACAAAAGTAATACGTAACTGAACGAAGTATAATGAAGCAAAAAAGCGGAAATTCGCCAAAAAGCGGAAGAATCTCATCCCTGACAGTGCAACTCAACCAAGAACAGCCTCTAAGCACTAAGAAAATGGAGAGGAACCGAGATTGTCACAACATAAGATTCAGTTGCATTTGATGAGTATTTTGGCTGTATTTGGGACTAATGGTAAAATATCGAAATTCTCTTGTAAGTAATTTAGAAAAGAAAGCGTTGATATTTTTTATATCAAGAATTAAAATTTTCTTGTCAAAACAAAACATAGATATGAATATTTTTGAAACATCCCAAACATAAATAATAATTGGAATTTAAAAAATCACTAACTTGTAATAAAATACCTCGAGAATAATTAAAATAAAATGTAATCAAATGCTTATGTCTCTTTTTTTTTAAAATTGGAAAATAAACTTTCTTAAATTTTGAATTGCTCTTGACTATTATCAGTGTTATGAAAAATTTAGAAAATTAAAATTCTCAATTTTTCAAGCCCTGAAAAATGAATATCAATCCTCAGTATGAGAGAAAAGGAAATTCATAAAAAATTAAAGGCAGAATGAAGAATTTTGCTAGCATTTAGATATAAAATGTAGAAGGCATGAGTATGATGATTTTTGGCATTTGTCTTTACATTGCTATATAAAGTAATAACATACGGTATTTTTTCTTAAAAAATTTATTTCTCTGATATACACAACTAAGTCCTGGTGTTAAAGAAGATATTACAAGTATTTTCATATAATGTATTGGCTAATTCATCAATTTCTTCGCCCCTGATGGCAGCCAACACTTCTAAAACTTGGCTAGAAGAGAAAAGTCATGCCATTACATAATTATATAGCTAATATCAACTAGATCAATAAATTTAAACAAATGCAGCTCACAATTTTGATAAATTATCTCAAAATGCTTTGTGTGCACATCTGTGTTGAAAATAACAATTCTCGAAGACAATGAAGAGTTATTGTAGCAAAGGCTATTTATTTAATTTTTATTAAATCTTTTCTCCAAGAACTGTTTTACTTTCATCCAGAAGTATGAAAATCCTTTTTTTTTTAAAGTTGTCTGTCTGTTTATGAAAAAAAAAAAAAAATCCTACTTTTATTTTTGCCATTCCATTTAAAAAAAGATTTGCAAAATAAACTACGGAAGAAGTAAACTTGACAAGGATATCTATTCATTTATGCAGAAGTAAGAAATCACATTTGTTGAAATTATTTTGAAGCTAATTAAATTCAATGGTCAAAAGACATATACTATGGATAATAATCAAGATTTTGAGGAGTCTTAAAAATGCTAACTGAACAAGGGTTTTCAATCTCCAATGATATTAATAGGTATCAGTTTCTTAGCACTATTTATCTTACAAGTGATGTTGACTCAGTTAACATGTTGTTGGTTTATTGTGTTTTCCCATTTTACCTTACAGCTAATATCATGTAGTACAGAAGCCTCCTTAAAATAAAATGAGTAAAATGTCAAACTTAAATTGAAATTTAAAAATACTTTGCTTAAAAGACAAAGCAATATTCAAAATTTTAATGAAAGAAGACATGGCCAATATTCTTGATGAAGAAGCTGGTGACCAAAGCCATCAAAATTCATAATTAAATTCCATTAATTTCTTATTAATTTATGCATAAATAAGGAATAAAACAAAACACTGATGCTTCAAATATTATAAATTTTCAGCGATTATACTAATGGCATCATATTATTAATACTTATGATTAAATTATATTATTAAAGTTACAACTATAAAGAATCTAATATGATAAAAAAATAATTTTAATTCTTAAGCCTTTAATCAACTTAAGTTGAAAAAAACCTCTAAACATCAATCTTTCCATATCTTCTTTTCTTTTTTGCCAATACTTAATATGAACCACCATTTGTTTAATGGTACATACTTTTGCATCACCATTATCTAATACTCCTAAGGGCTTGTTTTATTCTTATCTAAGGGCAAATTTACTGCACTCGAAGGAATTAAAACAATGACATTTTGGAAATTCGTGATCTAATGGTTACTAACTAATAAGTGTTACTCACACAATATTTGCAGGCTCATTTCTACTTTTGACTTGAAAACCAAATTCAAAGCGCTCCTTCTTCTTGCAAGGAAAGGTTGTCTTCACTAGTTTGGCACCTGCATGTGTTGTGCGGATTTCACACCAAGGGGAGTCTGAAAACAGGTTGGAGAAAGTCTCAATATTTTTGGAGCCATTTGAATCAACAAGCCATTCTAAAACACTGTCATTATGTGTAAAGTAGTTTTTAGGATTATGGATTTCTTTATTAAATAAAAACTTTGGTACATGTAGAAGCAAATGTCATATCCTTTCGGGAATGAAGATGATGCCATTAAACATAAATAATAAAATATTTATCATTATTAGAAGGTGGTTTTCTTCCCTGGTGGTCTCTTTTCACCAGTCTTGTTTCAAATTGATTTAATTTGAAGTTTAAAATGTACAGGGTGTCCATAAATTATCTTTACAACTTTAGACTTTAATTACTTCAAAACTATACTAGACAATAAACAGTTTTCAACATGTGACAGGATAACTCAATGTTTTTTTTTCCCCAGGTGACGCAGATTTGATGAAAAATGTAGGTACCACAGGAGAAAGCTCAGTGTGTAGCCTGATTCATAGAGACAAAGTCTGATACCCAAGTGCAAAGAAACTTTCGGATACAGTATAGATGGCAACCACTGTCCCAACCAACTAATCAGTCTTGGTATACGTCATGGAAACAGATAGCGTTCTCCATAAAAAGTGGACAGTTCAACCATCTGTTTCAGTTGCCAATATTGCACTTCGGTATTGGACTGTGCCTCTATGAATCAGGCTACACACTGAGCTTTCTCCTGTGGGGGGCACATTTTTCGTTAAATCTGCGTCACCTGGAAACAAAAATGCTTAATGAGTTATCTTGTCACATGTTCAAAACCATTTCTTATTATCTAGTACAGTTTTAAAGTTATTAAAGTCTAAAGTTGTAAAGGTAATTTATGGACACCTTGAACATTAAGGACACATTAAAAACTTTTACAAATCTTTTTCAAAACTAAACAATTTTGTCACTTGTTTTCCTAATGCCTCTTTCCCCCATCATGTCTTTCATGGATTTAATGAGATATTTTAATGCACTGTAATAATATACATAAAAAATACAAAACAAAAGCTTTGGTATAAGGAAGTCTTCTTTCACTATGTATATTCAAAAGGGAAAAATTATACAAGTATATGTAAAGAGCCTCAGCTAGAATGTTTAGATATAGGAAGGAAATGACAAATCTGTGAAGAGAAAACTTCAATTCATTGTTTTGAATGGTCACAAAATTCCTGTTATGGTGAACATCACTTTATGGTAGATAACATGTTCAGATAAATTAGAATAATAATGTGCACAGCATCGTACGAAATCTCATAACGAAAATATGCATCCACCAAAATTGTAATTGATGCATCAGTTCAGTGATGGGCAAAGTATGGCCCACTAAGAGGTTCTATCTAGCCTACTACAGATTTTAAAATAATATAATACTAAAATCGGCACATCCCAGTTTGAACCAGATAATGAGGACTTCTTAGAAATACAGTCACAAGCTTCATTCATGGCATCAGTATTAAAAGGAAATCTATATTTTAAAAAAAAACTTTTGAGTCCTTACTAAAAAAAGTTCCTAAAAGAATTGGATATCCCTGCATTATTACAATGATTTTTCCTTATATTTACAAAAATTCAATATAATCTAGATATTTAAAGAGTATTCAAATCTCTGCTTTTAAGCACTGAATTTTGATAAATGAATTTAAAAGTCCTATTTATCAAAATAAAGTTATAATATTGATATAATACACCTAAAAGCAAATACCAGTGCATTGTTACATTTATCATAGATGAATTCTATTAACTTCATAGTAAACTACTTAAAAGGAACCCACTTCTTGACCTTTTCCCATACCTGTTTCAATCATCAGCCTATCAGCAGGGAGACTAGCAACAACGTCTAGGTTTTCTCTTGTTTTCAAAGAGCTGAAATCATATAACAAATACTAAGCTAAGATATTTTAGTCATTCATTATTTTGAAGATATTAACAAAAATTTTAAACACACATAGCATATGTCTATCACACACATGCAGTTTTTCTGTCAAAAACCATTACTTTTATTTATAAAGAGAAACTAAAAAACGATTAAAAAGAAAACTGAATATCATAATTATATACTCTAAAATGAAAGACATTAAAAGCAACAACTCTCAAACACACGTAAAAAGCAGAATAAAAAATAAAGTATTTTTTTGCTGGCAATGATGCAAGCACGCTTATGTCCAAAGTCATACCTAAACATATCTTCACCTCAAACAAAGGGCTACTTCATATACCTCTATGCAAAAAAAGCATGGTTCTGAATCATTTTTATAAATCAGAGTACAAATCATTATGTCATAGCAAATTCCTTAACATATTTATAAATTAGGTTATTACATGTTGTTATAAATCCAGTTTTTTGGAAAAAGCAGCATAAATTTGCAATTTAACTAGCACCACTTTAAATAAAAGAACTATTGGCATATTTGAAAAATACTTTGCTTTACAATGATGAATGATTATAGTAGAATATTCTAACTATGCATAGGACAATTTTTTTTTTATCAAGTATTACAATATGCAAGATTTGTATGCTGTATTACATGAACTATGTTTTCGGAGCAGGGTAGTAAAGTTCTGGATATCAATGCATTTCTGTCTTTCGTTGATACCAAATGAAAGTTCAATATAATCAGCAGGGTATTTTGGTAAAGACAACGGCTATTCATTTAGACTTTCAAATATTAGAGTAGAACATGAAGTATGCATATTAATAGGTACAGTAAATTCTCGATTATCCGGCATTCAAGTATCCAGAAAGCTCAACTAACCGGAAAAATTAGAAAATGAGTTTTTCTAAAAATTTTACATCAGAGTGCCAGAATTTAGCACACCCACACTGTTCAATTCACGCAGGCAATTTATTTCTGGAATGCAACATCTGCTCCGCACGGAGGGGCATAGAAGGAAAAAAAGTAATATACAGTACAGTGACGTATACAGACTTGTTTTATGGGGGGAGGGTTCAAAAGCAAAAGTGAGAACCAAAGAAAAAAAAATTTCCTCACTTTCCGCTGAAATAAAGAAATCGACAACCAAGAAAAAAAAAAGTTAAGGGATAAAATCGGTAAAAATAAAAAGGCTACAATCTCCCCCATTTTCCCATCACACTCAACTATCCGGATTTTTCAGGTATCCGGAAAACAGCGTTTTCTGAGCATGCCAGTTAGTTAAGCTTTTACTGTATAGAATTGGAAGTAGGAAGAAAATAGTTAATGAAATATTAGTTCATGCCTATATATATGTAAGGTCTTGAGAAAGACTTTACAACCACAAAATTTTAGATGTACTTTTGTTTCACGAGAATTAGTCATTTATTAATGAGAATATGATATAGATAATATAACATAAAGTTCAACCTTATGTTTGAACTTTATATAGTCCAAAAATTTTACATTTATTTAATATCTAGATATTATATTTGTTTTAAAACACATTTCAAAAAAGTGAACAAGAGTTCATTTTCCAAATCATAAAATTCCATTAATCAAAAATTTAGAAATAAAAATTGGAATTCCTACTAAGTCCAAATCACCCTGTATCAAATTAACAGATATCCATTTTAAAAACTATACCACTTACATGTTTAAAATTTCTGATCATTATGAAAGGAATTAACTTCAGCAATCATACCAGAGATAAAGATATACAATAGTATTCTTATTCTTCATAAAAGGAAAAAAAAGGGCAAAAACTACTAAAATCGGATCATATGTACAGCACAGCATTTACCATCCGTTTATTCCTATATATAGACCCATATCAATAATGGATTTGGCATCTTCTTTTGTCCCATCAAAGGAATGTACCTGGAATGAAAAGATTGGATTGTATAAAAAGTTATTACAGTAATACCAGGTGTCCATAAATTATCTTTACACCTTTAGACTTGAATAACTTTAAAATTGTACTAGCTAATAAAAAACGGTTTTTAATACGCGACAAGATAACACAAAGTTTTGTTGCTTCACTCATACTTGTCAATGTGTGCACCTCTAGTGGTATAGACAATGTCCAGTTGGTATTCAATTTCTCTCCCTGTACCCTCCAATATCTCCAAGGTGACACGTTCAAATGCAATCAGAATGTGTGTCTTGAAGTCCTATAGGTTTGTGACCTTAGTTTGGTACACCTGATCCTTTATAAAATTCCATAGGAAGAAGTCTAATGGTGTATGAACGGGTGGCCACGGAATCAGAACATCTTGTCCAATCCACTGACGGAATAGTTAGTTGATTGTGTTTAGTTTTATAGTGCAAGAGCCAGATTTTGGTCATACTGCACCAATCAGATGGAGACAATAGAACCATGATACAAAAAAAATCCATGTTACAATTTAAAACTTGATAAAATGTTAAAGATCATTTAAAAACAAGAAACTACACTTAGAATAATATCTTCAAAACATGAAACACAAAGTCAAATGAAGGAAAATGTTTCTAACAATGTCAAGAGTGTAAAACCGATGATAATTGCAATCTTTTAATTAAATGTTTTTTTAGGTACTTCTCGTGAACAGGGGTACTTAAAGGTTCATTATAAAATGTCTTAAAATCTATGTCAACCCAACTTAATGGGCATTTTTTAAATCTCTGTTTAAGAGTAGTTTTATCAATTATGGTGGAACTAGTCAAGAGTTGTTGTTCAGGAACAGGTGGTATTTCATCAATAATTTGGGTTGTATTCAATTGCATAATAAAATTCTATTTCAGTTTCAGGGATATAAAGGTGCTTATTATCTGTGGCCATAGGTTTAGGTCCAGACACCACAGTCGAAGGCAATTTGACACGATGATTTACCGTGGCTGCATTCGCCTTTACGATTGATTGAGAAGAATAACTGACCTGGACAGGGGTAGATGTGGAAACCTGAAGAAGAGAGGTTCTCCAAAACTTGGAGGCTATGACAGAATTTGTTTTATTTTCTGTATCTTTTAGAGATATGGATCGATTTTTAGCCTTTTTCATTTTACAGTTTTAAATTCCGATACATCGTGGGAATCAGAACCTTACGATTACAAATGTAATGCTCCTGGATGGGAGCAGTTGACAGAGTGATTTGTACATAATCTGAAGAAGTGTCGGTAGGTTCTACCTTTAACAATTTGCTTGGCTTTTTTTCCCGAGTATGAAATCTGTTGCTTTACTTTAATGGAAATCACTTCCTTCTCAAAGTGTCAGATAGTACAGGAGCGGGAAAAAGAAATATGGCTGCCCTTACAGTTTACGCATTTTTTTTTTTTGAGGTTCCACTAACCAGAAACAAGGAATACAGACTGGATGTTGTCCGTGCCACTAGGGATACACACATTGACATGTATAAAGCGAGGAAACAAAACTTTATGAGTTATCTTGTCACATGTTGAAAACCGTTTGTTATTATCTGACATAGTTTTGAACTTAAATTCTAAAGTTGTAAAGATAATTTATGGACACCCAGTACTTTTTCTACTAGTTATCAGTAATGGATTTTGACAACATGAGGTCACATGCACAAAATTGTTTTAAGGCCCCTCAAAATGTCATAAATTTGCCTTAGGCATAGAATTGAGATGTATGACAAATTGATTTTGAGGCCTTTATGATCTCAAAGAATGAGGAGGGGGCCTCTAGAGCCTGTGCGTAAAACCACCACTGCTAGTTATGGCTTAAAAATATAATAAAAACGTTTCATGAAAAAAAACTTATAGTAAGAATTCATATCAGGGTTAATTACATATGCTTGCATAGATTATATGGATACAGTTATGCAAATAGAAACCAACATTAAAAACAAATTTTTGAGACTTAACTGGTTTTGCAAAACACTACAAAAAAAAAAAAACCTTTCCTGATTGCTGTCTATTGCTTTCATGATTGCTTATTGATGCAAATGGATTGCTCATAAGCAATTTGATGCACATAGGATTGAAGTTGGTATAGTTTTGCATTTTTTTTGTTTTTGTTTTTTTTGTTTCACTTTTTGCAGTTTGTAACAGTGAACCCAAAATCCATAAAATAGTAGTTGATTCTTGATTGCATAATTATGTCTATTTAATTTGTGGTATAACTTTTAATTCACTACTGAAATGCTGCCAAGTCTGATTAATGAGAACTTTTTAATTTAATAACAGTATTTAAGGAGAAATCCATTTTCATATTCGTTGAATGAATATGAATTCATGCACTCAACATAAAATTTTCTTATGTAGAAAATTTTCAGGGCAAATGAAAATAAACATGGCATTTTACTCCAAAATAGGACCTTTGTTTTCTTTTGAAAACATTTTTCATGCATCATATTTTAATATCTAGCTAACTAAGTTATTATTCCAAATAATTACTACCACACCACATAACAGTGACAAAGTTATTGTTTTAAATAAAAATTGTTACTTGTATTTGTCATGGAAAATTCCTAATATTTTCTTACCACACTTACACATTCATGCAGAATATGTAATTTGACAAATTGCATTGAAACTAATCATGGATA
This sequence comes from Araneus ventricosus, assembly GCA_013235015.1. NCBI lineage: Eukaryota > Metazoa > Arthropoda > Arachnida > Araneae > Araneidae > Araneus > Araneus ventricosus. The sequence continues at coordinate 333,648 of BGPR01000973.1, read as the reverse complement.
AAAAATATAATAACATTCTGAAAACTAAACAAAAAAATTTAAGTTAAATGATCATGTGAAACTATCATCATATGAATGAATCCGATAAAAAAAGATTCATTCATATGCTCCGATATAAAAGAAAATCTTGGAATCATCACGAATGAATGTTTTTTTTTTTTTTTTTTTTTTTTTTTTATCAGATTCATTCATGATGATGATTCCAGATGGAGTCTTCAAAAAACATTGAAATGCAACTGCATCAACCAAACAATTTTCACATTTTTGTTTAGAAATACCATCCATTTTCACAACGTCTTTTTTGCTACCAATGTTTAAAAAGTAGTAACAAGTACTGAAATACATAGATCAAAATATTTTTTGTGATAATGTAGTAAATTTTACCAAATAAGGCCAAACATAACAGCTAAAATTCTGATAACGAGAAAATTTCCTCTCTCAACCGTAAGAAAATGATGTTTGGCCATTTAAAGAATTGCTGTAATCTTTTCATAATCTGAACACAAGTATTATTTTTCATTAACAGGGTCGTTCCTGAAATGTTAGCCATCCAAGTAAAAACAGGGAAAACAAAAAAGCTCCTTATTTTCATTTACATAATTAGAAATTCAAAGCATCTAAAATATTTTTTCATTTCCAAATGAAATTCAATATACAGTAAAACTTCAATGAACCGTCACTGTCCGGACCAGGGCTGTGACGGATAACAGAAATCTTTTAAAACATATGCACAGTAATGTGATTTCACTACTGGCTTGGGATGAAAATGAAAATAAAATCCTTTAAAAGTCAATAATACATAAATGTTTTTTTTTTAAATTTTACAAAACATTCAATATAAACTTCAATGTAAGATTAGAAATGCATTGTAATACTATAAATCTATGTTACTTTTTAGATGATGACAGATAACACAAACTGATAGTTAAATGAGTGACAGTTAACTGAAGTTTCACTGTATCAGTCCAGTATGATTTGCATAAAAGAATAACAATTTCATAGAATCTTGAATATTTTTTCATTCAAAAAATCTTGTCTATATTACTAATTTTAGAAGACATAGTGTCAGGAATGACCTGGCATTTAATATCTACATTTCTCTTTCATCAATATAGTTTATTCTCAGCAAAGCAAACTTCAAACTATTAGCATTAAACCTACCACTCCGGTGGTAAACCGGTCCCTGTTTCGCCTTATAATTTGCAGCAAATCAACGCAAGCATTTCGACAATGTAGGAACATAGGCAGCCGAGTAGCTTCAGCAATGTCAAACTGACATTCAAAGTACCTAAAATGAACAACCAGTATAGAGGGTTTAAAGGCGGGAAGAAATAGAGCTTTCAAGTGTGACTGAAACTAATATTTAGGAGATGATGAGGAATATGACTTATAACAAATAATAGTCACTTACCTTAGCTGAGTTTCTTTAGGGCAAAACTCTAGACGATCATAATCTGAATTTAAAAAGTTTAAAAATTAGAACTGAGGTGTAAAAATATGCAAGGGTATGACAAAATACATATTTTTAAATTTATATGAACTGAAATTTGATTTAAAAACAGACAAATATTAACTTTTGAACATAAACAGATTTTAAAGAATTTTTGTATTTCTAAATTTCTATAACACAAATTTAAAAAAGAATACCATAAAAGAAGTTTTTAGATTGTCTTTTTCTATACATTTTTACTTTTTGGGAAGAATTTGTTATTTGGTTATCATTTGGGAATTAGAGATCAGTATATATGATTAAGTTTAAATGTAGCTTCAAAGTGAATGATGTTTTCATGGCTTTACTTTGGTATTCAGTAACTTATCATGGTTCTTATCTCAGCATTAACTGCAAAATAAAATTAATGAAAATGAAAAAGAATACAATTTTGGAATTCTTTTACTACATTTATAAAAATATAGCAGCACTTTTAAAACATATTTCTAGAATTATATATATTTAAAGATAAAAAGCTTAAGATATTAATTTCATTTAATGATGAAGATGTAAAAAAAAAATTAATTAAAAGGAATTTAACTACTAAAATTCATCATCTTACCCAGACCACATTCCCCTACAGCAACTACTTTCAGCCTGTTTTCTAGAGCAAGCAGCTTCAGTTGCTGCAAGTAACCCCCAGGGTCTCCACAAGCTTCAAATTCTAGACATCGAGTAGGATGGCAACCAACAGTGCTGTACAACATATCTGATAGGAGAAAAGGTGGAAATAATGTATCTTGATTCCCATACAGGGTAAAAATGCATCAAAAATAAATTATATTTAAACTACTTTTGCAACTTCAAGATGAGGAAAAGTTTTTATATAGTTATTAAAACCATTTGTTCACATTTATTTAAAAATCAAATTATAAAACATGAGACAAATAAGTATATAAAACATGAAACGTATTTCTGTGCTGTCATCCCCTAACCCAAACTACATAAAATCCACCACAAGGTTAGCAGTAATTTGGGTAGAGCAAAAAGCAAAATAAAAGTCAAAATTTAGCATCAGGATTAACTTTCAAGATATTTCTTTAATAAACACAAAAGTAATGCCTTCAAAATTCCTAATTTGTCACTTCGTGATTATTTCCTAACTTGCAGGAAATACAGTATCCACCACTTATAGCGATCACGGATATAATGATCAGTTGGTTGTACTGATCAAAATAACACCAGAATGGATCTCCTGCATCTAAATACATAGAAAATCCACCGGCTCTAGTGATCAACAATCTGCTTGTAGTGATCATTTTCAATGAGATGACGTGACAGAAGATGAGGACAATGACGATGAAGTGTGGCCAGAAGAGAAACCACCATCAGCACAAGAAACTCTGCAAGTCTTTTGTACTTTAAGAAGATAAGTCCAATACAGCGCTGAATTTTTTGATAAGCATCATTCATAGGAACAGTTTATCCACCAAATGCTTGGAAACTAAAACAGGTTACTCTCCATAACATTGTTATAAAAGCTTAAAAAAAATCAGATGTGTATGATTTTTTTTTCAATTCTGTACATTGTATCAATTTTCTTTTTCTAATTAAAACGAATGAGTACATAATAACAATCTTGTGGGGTCAGTTTTTTCTGCTATCCATAACAGTGGCAGAGCTAGGGTAAGTGGCACCCGGGCCAAAATATGGCTTTTCTCGCCCAATAGTCACCAGTAGTTAACAAGGCTAAATGACATCTGGGGCATACTATTATTTGTCACCCTCCATCACATTTGACTTTAAAAAGTGGCATGAAAGCCAGTGGCAGCTCGTCCATTAGGGTAGCAAAGCTGAAGTCCCCCCTGGAATTATTTTAAAAATTGTATTTTCGTTTTTATTCTAATTGAGTTACTTTTCAACTTAAAGAGTTCAATTATAATCGAAAATGGCAAAAAAGTAACAAAAAACATAAAAGTTTAGTTATATTAATGACCTAGTTTGAAGCAACACGAGGAACATGAAATAAATAAAAAAATAAGAGAGAGACAGAACAGAGCTGCAGAAAGTTTTGTCCCTCCTAGAATCAAAATTTCCCGAATTCTGCAACTCGGTGCTCTCAAATGGAAGAAAAAAGCAACCCTTTCCCTCATTGAAATTAGAACCCCATGAGCTGCACTCCGGAGCAGCTCTCGCTTGGCGCGACTTCCGCATTTCGCCTTTTTTCACTTTTTCTCTGTAGTAAAGTCGTTAAGTAGTTTTTAAAATCAAATTCTGGAGGAGTTGCAATTCTTTGCTCCTTTATCTTTTTTAGGGTGCTGATTACGAATCTCAGGTTTGCCATCAAAATTTTTTGTTGGAATTTTAGTTATAGCCAAAAAACATGAACAAAAATTTGTTCCCCAGTTTTTTGTATATAACTAAAAAATTATCAATTTTTAGTACATCATTATATACCAAAATAATCAGCATAAAATTTCCTAAAACTTAAGTCAATACAACTACTTCAGCAATGCTTGTTTCTGAGCTGACAAGGCGCCACTGATGAAAGCACTAATGTTTTGTCCTCACAGCACTCCCTAAGAGTAACTTCCCAGTTGCTGGGCATCTGATTCCTTGTATACCTATAGATTTGTATTTTTAAGGCTTTTCGGATGTAGGCTCTTGGCTTTGTCCCAAAGTGATCACTACAAGCAGCATCCACTGCATATACTGTTCAGAAATGGATTCCGAGACTACCACTTTTGAATGATTTTACACCGGAAAGGGGTGTCAGGCAATGAATCATATGAGCTCATTTCTGGAGTTTTTTGTTAGATCATGCTCAATAAAATGTAAACATCACTCTTCCATTCTCCACTTTCCCCCTATTTTGATGAAAATAACTCCACCTGGCACATGTGCAAAAGCACGGAGGGTTTCTGAATCCTTTGCTACACAATAAGTTTGTATTAGTCTCCTGATAAATGCAAACAACATGGTAACCATCTAGATTTTTATTATTTTGATATTTTAAGCTATAGGCATTGAGGCAAATAAATTGATCAAAAAAAGGAAACGGGCCATGATGGACAAGAATATGGCAACATAAATAATAGTTTGTTCTGTCTTCCTCAATAAAAGCAAGTTTATTTATACAATTGTAATTATAAGCAAACATTCCTTATTGTAATAAGGCAAAAATGCAACCCTGGTGCAGTTACTGAATTCAATATTATGAAACAAAAAATAAATTTGTTCCATTCACATATCAGTGTATGTAAACAGATTCTGGCACGTTAAATTTGAAAAATTTTATCCATACTCATCTTTATATTGATAATTCATTAATACCCTTTCTACATAATAAGGCCTGTTTTGCATCTTACAGCAGATAGTTAAATATAGTAAAATAAGCATGACTAAAAGGCTAAAGAAGGAAAATAAATAAGGTCTAAATTTATATACCTATTAAAATTTTTTGATATGGATAGAAATAAAAGTTTAATTTGAAATGTGCCTTATGAAAAAAAGAAGCAAATACTGTTCACATTCCTTCACAATAAACTTGTCATCTCTTCTCAGCAACAATTCGTTTTACTTCAGAGGAAATCTTGTTAGTCAGAAGTGTAAATAACTTGTTGTAATTTTTAATTAAGCTTTTTGTGAAATGATATTACATTATATTCACCTCAAAAAATATTTGTTGTGGGTAATGTGTGCCATGGTAACAATAGAAGATATGATAATAAAAAAATCATTTTTTAAAAACTCACTTTTATTAGTGTGTTACAAAGTAGAATTTATTTATTTTAATTATTTTCCACTTTTTAATTGTTAATTTAAATATTGTGGAATCTTGAAATCAATTTTTTTTTTTCAAATTTACTACCAGGTGGCACCATGGGTAAGAAACCAAAATTTAATTAAAGTAATCAATTAACAAATAATTAAGTTCTGAATATATTAAAATAATGTATGTCATTGAGAATACATAAGAGTACAAAATTTCAGAACTCCAGTACATCAGGAAGTGAGTGTAAAATCGATTGCAAGAGTTCCATCTTTACAAACATGAAACAAATAAAGTTAAGTAAAAGAGCATAAAAATAGAAGTATCCAGTGAATTCCTTGCATTTTGTAGTAAATAATGTATACTCACCACAAGATTTTGCAATTTCTAGGGCTGCTCTGCTGTCCTCCAGACTCCCTCCTGTGATAAAAATCTGTTTCGAAAAAAGAAATAACATCTTTAAGAAAAATGGGTATTCAAAAAGAAAGACAAGCAAATCATTGTTGATAAAAAAATATGTAATATAAAAACATATAGGCATTTGTAAAAAAATATTTAATTTCCATTTTAATTTGATATATATTTTAACTTGGCTTTCTTCATATTTAACCAACATTTACAAAATGGCATTTGCCTTGTGAAAGTTTACGGCCCCCTTTGGCACTGTTATCGACAAGGCACTAATATTATCACCAAGTTTAAACTACCTGCATACAGTTAGAGGCTGCCATATTTGGCCGTTTATTGTGGGGACTGAAAATCAAGAAGTACCGAGAAAAAAAATATGGCAGTGTTACAATAATAATTTTGTGCTATCACAAACAATTTTTATAAGAAAAAAGTAAATACAGTAAACTCTCGATTATCCGGCATTCAAGTATCCGGAAAGCTCAACTAACCGGAAAAATTAGAAAATGAGTTTTTCTAAAAATTTTACATCCGGCGCGCCCACGCCGTTCCATTCACGCAGACAATTTATTTCTGGAATGCAACGTCCGCTCCGCACGGAGGGGCGTAGACAGTAGCCAACTGGCGGGGTTGCCAGCTTGCCCGGTGGCAAGTGGGCTCTCTTAAACAGAAGACAGTTTAGGCCCCAGGAAGTGTGAGAGAGAAAAAAAGAAGTCTTTCTTTACAGTAAGCTTTTCTAAAGCAAATAAATCGTTGGGATTTATTGCCGTCGTAATTCGACCAGCGAAACAGTGGGTGGTCGAATACTGACCCAAGACGCGTATGCAATTACAATAGCCCGTAGGAACTATAGTGAGGTCCACTTCCTTTGACCTTCCGATCACTTACAGATGTTTCTCCAAAACCCTCGGGTCATTGGAACAGGGTACCTCTTCTGTGCAAAGTCCAGTCACAATACTCATTAAGTTTTTTGTTGGTTTCGGAAGCCCCCGGAAAGACGGAAGGAATTGCATCCCTTTGTGCATAAAGAGTGCGGTTCTTGTGAGAGATGGCTATAAGATGTCTTTTTTCTTTCTTTTTTCGTAGTTTCATTTTACTGTCATAAATCTCACAAACAAGGGAACTCGTCTGTAAGAAAAGGTTTTCTTGGCTAATCTTTTCTTTGGGGGAGTTTGCGTTTTACCCTCAGTCTTATTGGTCTGTCTTTCATGGAAAATAATTGGGGAGAAAAGTGTTATTTCTGTTTTTAGTTGGAGAGAGGCTTCAAGGTCAAAGGCTGACAATGATCTTATGTTCGCAATAGGAGAGCGAATTAGAACTGCATTTTTAGTTTGTTTATGCTTAAGCAAGAAGGGGGTGCGAAGAACGGAACGAGAATAGAGGCAGGTTTCTTCTGGGAAGGGCCTCTAATCTTCCATGTGCTCAAACAAACACGCCTACATATTGAGATCGCCCAATTAGATTTTTAAGTAAACAGTCACACTCTTTTTTTTTCTCCCATTTTTGTGTTTTTCCTATTCAATTGGTAAACCATTCAGCCTAGTAAATTTTTCACAGTCGTGAAGCTCTCTGAAATCTAAAAGCGTCTTCCTTAGCTTTTTTTTTTTACACACAAAAAATGGCAAATTCTGCAAAGCCGTCTAATAAACGTAAACGAGTAGTTTTAACTATAACTCAGAAACTGGATATTATCCGACGACTTGAAAGAGGTGAAAATAAACAAGATTTAATGAGAAAATTCAACATTGGTTCTTCTACAATTTACGATATAAAATTGCAAAAAGATAAACTTATGAAGTTCGCCTCCTCTGCAGAGACAAGTAAAGCATCAGATGAAAGAAGAACTTTGCAGCAGCCTCAGCATGAGAAATTGGACAAAATTTTATATGACTGGTTCTTATTAAAACGGGAAGTGGGAATACCTATTTCAGGACCTATGCTGATGGAAAAAGCAAGAGATTTTTCAGAAAAACTGAATATTGCAAAAGAATGTAAGTTTTCAGATGGGTGGCTTTCATGTTTTAAAAAACGCCATGGAATTAGGAAAACTGATATATCTGGGGAAAAAAAATCAGCGGATAGCGAAATTGCAGATGAATTTTCTGCCTTTTTTGAGGAATTCATCAAAAAGAACAATATAAATCTCGACCAGATTTATAATGCTGATGAAACTGGTGTTTATTTTCGATGCCTGCCGACTTCAACATTAACAGGACCCAATGAAATATCAGCGCATGGTTTCAAAAAAAATAAAGAAAGATTAACTGTCCTGACTTGCGCCAATGCAACTGGCTCTCATAAAATAAAACTTCTAGTGATAGGGAAATCGAAGAATCCAAGAGCACTCACAGGAATAAAACATCTTCCTGTAGCTTATAAAAATCAAAAGAATTGTTGGATGGACAGAGACATTTTCATTTATTGGTTTTAATGCATTTTTGTGCCATCTGTCATTAGCGAACTGAAAGCTAAAGGAAAACCGGAAGATAGCAAAGTAATTCTTTTGATCGACAATTGCCGAGCACACCCCAGCGATGCAGAATTACGTCATGGCAATATTTCAGCGATGTTTCTTCCCCCAAATGTGACTTCTTTGATCCAACCAATGGATCAAGGAATCATACAAAATCTTAAAATGATTTATCGCAAAAATTTTATGCGGAGACTAATAAATGCAGAGGGCACACTGACAGAATTTCAGTCAAGTTTCACAATAAAAGATGCCATTTATGGACTTGCCAGCTCATGGAATGCCGTAAAACCCCGAACATTGCGAAGAGGATGGCGGAAATTATTATTTGTTACACATTTTTGCTCTGATTCATCAGATGATGAAGAATTTGAAGGTTTTAGATTTGAAGGTTTAGAAGGGTTAGAAAAGTGAGTTGACTGACATAATGGAAGCACTGAAAAACGGCTGTACAAAGAATTTATCTCTAACACAACTGGAAATGCCAGAAATAGAAATTTGGATGAATGTAGACAAAAATATTCCTGTTACAGAAACTTTAACAGAAGAGGAATTGATTAGAAAAATGATAGCTCCAGAGGAAGAAATAAATGATATTTCTTCAGAATCCGATCATGAAAAAAGTAGCGAAGAGAAAATTTCGTGGGGAGAAGCCGAGAAAAGTTTATCTACTTTTTTACAGTTCTGTGAGAAAAATGCGCAATATTCGGCTCAAGAAGTGATGGAATTACATCTTATCAAAGAACGTTTCATGAAAAAAAGAGAACTTTCTTTCAAGCAAACAGACATTAGAAATGTTTTTCGTAGAATGTGTGGGGCTACTGCAGAAGCGCAATCAAAAGAAAAATAGAATAATTCCCAGAAACCATTATTTATAATTATTTAACCCAGTTTATTATTTTATAAAATGCTTTATTTATTCAATATTTTGCATTTGGATTATTTTCACAAAAATAAAATGAAAAACTCCAGATTGGTAAGTCCTTTTCTTTTCCTTTATTTATTTACTCTCCGAATACGGGAAGATGTTGATTCCGATTACGTAATATCATGTGCGGGAGAATTGGAAGCGCGCGTATTGCGCAATAACGCTTGCGATTTTTTAAAAGGTAATTAGTTTTGATGTTCAATCTGAAATTTGTTTATGATCACTTAAAAGAGTTTTATTATGCTTGCTGAGTAGAATAGTTTTCAGTTTCATCGGCTATTTTTATATTTTTACAATCTATATATTTACGGTAAAAATTCGGCTACAGATCATATTTTTTTTTATCATCAATGTTAAATTAAAATCTTCATAATATGTTTTGTAAATACAATGTTATGGAGGATACAGAAGTAGTCTTAAAAATTATATTTAATTCACATTTCAGAATGAAAAAAAAAAAAAAAAAATTCAATCTCCCCTCCCCCCATTTTCCCCATCACTCTCAACTATCCGGACTTTTCAAGTATCCGGAAATCGGCGCTTCCCGAGCATGCCGGTTAGTTAAGCTTTTACTGTATAAAGCATGATAGGAATCATCATCCAATATATTCCTAAAGTGCTACACTAAAACAGAAAATTATTAATAAAGAAAAGAAAAATTTCCTGACCAAGTATATAAAAAGTATTAAAACATTGGTTGGATTAAAAAAAAACTGAAAATTACAAATACATCAAATATAAAAATCACTTCATGAGACTTTATTTAACTGCTTCAAAGATAAATAATGCTAACATCAGTAAAAATGTTTCTATTTTACTAAAATGAATGAAATATTCCACTTCAATAAAAAAAAAGCTTTTAAAAAGTTGTCAAAGTATTTTAAAAAGTCAGGTGAAAAATGTAATGTTCAGATACCTTCAAGTATTAGTAAAAATCAAAAATTTAGACAAAATTAAAATGCAGACAATTTGAAAATTGAAGAAGTTTTAACCTAAAAAATAACACTTCTTTTGACAGTGAATATGATTTTCTTTCATATTGAAAAAAGATCACATTCATAGACACTTAAATATGATTTTGTTCCAACAAGTTCTTTCATTTAATGAAAGAAGTAAGAAATTTGAAACAAAACAAAAATCTAAACAAGAATATGAAAATTAAAACTTTATCAGCTTGGGCCACAAATAAAACTATACAGCTCTAACTTTGAATGAAACATATTTTTTTTTAAATTTTATTTTCGAGTAACAATTTCAATGTCACAATTTTTACAACTTTTAATCCTTTTTTGTTTGTTACACATACTATCTTGCTAATATCAATGGAATAAATATAGATAATATAAAAAGCACTAAAAATAGAAAAAGGTCTGAATTTAGTTGGCGGAGTTGGCAATAGGATTCTTAAAAGAAATATCAATTATTTAATTATAAAATAAATGCAGCAAAATTAATAAATCATCACACCCGCTCTACTCCATTAGCTACAGCTCTTCTCAGAACTTCATGTAAGTCATCTACATGCTTTCTTGTGCCATTGTAAATGCCTCTGAACATAGGATCTAAAAGGGAAAAAAATCATTTATTACAAACCAATACATAGCCATATACATGTTTTTATACAGAATGCTTCAAAACTATTTGTACAAACTTTCAAGAATGACAGAATATACTTAGGAAAATGCAAGTCACTATATAATGCATGGTTGTTACTGAACTGGTAGAGAACTATGGATGATTATTGTTGTTTCCTGAAGTGATGAAACACAAGAATTCAAGAAAATTTCAAGGCAAGGGAGTAGAAGTGGTGAAGCACCAGAGGTTTGGTGGTAAGTGGCAGAATGCAGAATGACAAAGAAGGAATGAAATAAAACCAATGAATTAAAGGAAAATGCTTCATAAAACAAATTACAAAATTTGCTAAAAAATATGAATGCCAATATTATTGCAGGTTTCACACCATAGACATAGCGTGTAGCATACACTGATGAAAACCCAAAGTATTTATGATAACCACAAATATACCAACAACAAGAACAGCAACATGCAATTACTGCCCTATCAGAGTTCACAGGACAGTCATTGAATACAAGATCTATGATATGATCCCAAAGGAAAAGTCCAGGCATGTATGATTGCCTCCGACACTCAACAAAACAGCATTGACTAGAAATCTCCTCTAATACTTCCCTCCTTGAGTTATGCCAATGCATTGTGCACTGATATATGTTTATTTAAGCATGTTCCACTACCTCTTATAATTGGTAACAAGAGTTTTAAAATACCCTGTATATGACATTACATATTTGTATAGTTTAAAAAGACATATACAAAATCATTATATATCAAGAATAAAGAAATCCAAGAGAATTTTACCTGTCTCTTTTTGTATGGCATCACATTTAAATAATTCATTTGAAATACTAGTTTAATTTCCTATTGTCTGCACTTCTAAAATGAGGTTGATTGGCAAATATAAAGTTGGCAACTTAAGAAATACCAATTTAATAAAAATTTAAAAGAATATTAATTGAATATTACACATTTTTTAGAAAATAAGATGAAAAAGATATTAAAACTGGAAAAAAAAATTAAGCAGCTCCTCTAGCAGATAATATTCATTTTCAATGCACAGAAATATAAAAGTACAATTATTGTATGTTCTTTGATTCTGAAACCCTTCGTGCTTATATGTATGCGCCAGGTGGAGGTATTTTCACTAAAATAAGGGAAAAGTGAAAAATGGAAGGGGGGATGTTTACTTTTTACTTAGCGTGGCACCTAACAAAGAACTCCATAACTTAAGAATGCATACATCTTACTCATTGCCTGTCACCCCTCTCAAGAATAAAATCGTTCAAAAGTGCTAGTCTCGGAATATTGAAACAATCAGTACACACAGACGATTCTACTGCATCTTCAACTATGTGTAAATAGTATGAAATATACATTTCATGTAGATTTAGAGGGTTTTAATAAAAAGACCATAATGTAATTATTCTCTTAAAGCTTATTTGTATTTAATTTTAATGGCCACTATAAAATGAATATATGAAAACACAGTATCTTATTGAGATTTTGTAATTCTTAAAATAAATAAAATTACATGAAACAAAATTTTACTCGTTATTTGTAACAATTTTTATCTAAGTGTTCTTTTGAACTCAATTTCTTCACAGTATATTCTAATATTTATCTTAAATTATATAATAACTTCATAATTTCCCATCCTGTTTTATATTCTGACATATTTATTACAAGAATAAATGATAACTGACAATGAATTCATAGACATAGACACATTAAGAATAAGATCAGTCATATTAGTTATCAAGACACATATAATTAAAAATTAGAATGAATACAACAATGAAATGTTTGTAAATCAAGCACATGTTATTTTAAAGAATTTCCTATTCATGATAAGATTTCAACAAAAGATGCACATTGCACATAAGTGTGTAAAGAAATATTTAAACATTTACTAAAATAAACATTTCTGTAATTTCACACTTTTAATTGATGATTAAAAATGAATATAATAATATGCAAACAATATCTTATGTCATGATCAATCAGCTGAAAATTTCCATACCAGTGAGATTTGCACCGATATCAATAATTTTCCTTCGAATTGCAGGAACTGCCATTATGTAAGGTACCTAAAAATAAAGTTCAAAAATCCATCTAAAATGTCAAAAATACGACAATAAATATTTCTGAAAATACAATTAAACAAAATGAAACAACAATCATGAAACATTTTTCTACTACAGCCATAGTGTATCACAATGATATTTAAAAGTTGGATATAATTTTTTTTTTCTGCAGAAAAATATTATATTGAAGTATTACACTATAACAATTATGATATTAATGTGTTGCGAAATTCAGGAAAAAGTCACCAGCAAAAGATCAATATAAATCCTATAAAATACAATGACATTTAGATTAATATAAGGCACTAAAGGATTGAATTAACAAATTCAATTGATAAAGTACTCACTGAATCAAGAGAAAAAAACCCTGTGAAAATTGAAAAAAAAACAACAACATTGGAAATGTAAATAAAAAAAAATGATTCTGGTTTTTCTTTGCCTAAAATTATCAGTACAGATAAAAAAAAATATTATGTAAATCCTATGATACAAGTTTTTTTAATAAAATAAATTCAACTTTTCAAAGTTTTGCATGAAACATGCGATACACTTCAAGCAATAATAGTTTAAATGATTAAAAAGTAAAATTTGATTAGTATGAATATATTTTGTATATTCTTATCCACTTAGTTTAAAGGAAAGCTTAAAGATAACATTATCCCCCTTCTTTTAATAAAAATATCTAAAACACTTTTGGTTAAAAACTGCATTCACAATAATATGTTTACAAACACATCTTGAAAAAGAAAACAACAGAATTTATAAGGATTACTTTTTATAAAAGCCATAAAATATAACACTTGCATAGTTGAATCTTGAATTAAAGAGTTATGGAATTTGAAGCAACAAAGGCTGTTATCCCACCTGCTTAGTCATATCAATACAGACACAGATAAACAAACAATCCTGCCACATAACTTTCCATTTGAATAGCCTATAGGTTTATAAAATATTATTTTATACAGATCACACATACTTGCATTTAATTCTGGTTTTAGGTTATTAAATAACTAAGTTCAATACAAAAAAAAATCTCCACTTATTCTTTTGAATTTCATTCAGTATGCTTTCCCAAATAATAACCACTTTTAACTAATTTATAATATTTTAATAATATTAACTGTTCTTTGTTTTAATAATGTTTCATTTCATTTCAAACATATATTACAATTCATCACAAAACTTTATCTTCAATTATTTCTAAACATTAATTTTCTTTCTTGAATCTGATATTGATAATTAGAATTAAGTTTTTGTGTGTAAAATTTTTATTACCAAAATAATAACTAGCTTCACACACCTGCAGCTTGATATAAAGAAAAGTATGTGTAGGAAAAACTGCCTACATTTTTTCAAATTTCATTTAGCTTTTATCAAAACTGATAATGTAAAATTATATTTGGTTTACTATTTTCTTTCAGCATGCCAGAGAATGTTTCAAAAGGTTTTCCCTTCACACCTCTTAACATTTCGAAGTGGAGGAAAATACAGTATTTTGATATTGATAATATCAAAATGCAATAACCATTGCAATTCATGATATCTAAGAAAAAGAATTTTAAAACCAAACCAACCATCGAATCAGTTTTATTCCTTGCGAAAAATTAATAGCGAACATAAAGCAGGAAGTAGTTTACCTTTTGAATAAACAGTAATGATATATAAAAATTTATGACTTTTGCAACATCAGAAATTAGACTCAAAATAAAAAGCACGAAGTGAAAAAAATTTTACTTTTCAGAAAACCAAGTTTCATGATTTTAATATGAATTTCATTATTTAAATTAACTGTACGTTTTTAAAATATGGAAGGAAAAGACCATGCCTTACACTGAATCAATTACAACATGGTAAATTTTTAGTATGTAAACTTTTTAGAAGATTTGAAGCAGACGAAAAAAAATTTTCAGATACGGTTACAAGCACCAAAATTCATGTAAAGAAATTTTAGTTTTTTACTTTTATAAATTAAATAGCCGATTAAATATCATGTCATTTCGATTAATCATTTTTAATTTAATTCGTTCAGTCATCTTCAATTAAAAATTGATTGTTCTTAGAAAACTGAAAAATAAAAATTCAAAGAGATTGACCACTCATTCAACCTTTGCGTAACAGCTAGCTGGCAAGATCACAGAAATAGGCGTGTCAGAAGGAGGAGAATATGAAACATTTATTGCTCATTGGTTTATTTATCACAGACGGTTCGGAATGGTGTGATACTTGGCACTTAAGCGCTCTTTTTTTCTATACTATTCGGAAAAAAAAATTATGTAGCTTTTCAACATTCTTGGCTTTGAAGTTTTTGTTGCAGGCAGTGTACACAATTAATGATTTCCACGAATTCTTAAATTTAGAACATTAAGCTGTTTAAATTTTATTTTTCTGCTAAATTTAACCTTTTATTCTGTTTTCGAAGTTGACTAATTTATCGTTCATTTGATGCACCTGAGTAGCATTGTAAGCAATCTGTTCAGGATTTCGGTTTAAGATATACTGATACACAGAGAAGTAGAATCTGATATATACTTTATTATACATATCTTCTGATATTCTTAGTCAAATATGTTTAGATTAATTAAATGTAATTTATAATTGTAATAAGGGTTAATTCATTTTTTATTTGTTGTCCCGAAAAACCTGGATTTGTATATAAATCAATTTTTTCAAGACTTTCCTTGTGATACTCATTTTAATTCATTTAAAATGTTCTTATAAGGAACTTATGCGGATCTTTTATTTTAAAGTCTGAAAAATAATTTAATAAAGGAATGCACGGAGATAGCATTAGAATTTGGGTAAATTTTAATGCAAATTGTGCTTTTGAAAGAACAATATAGTTAAACTAAATTAGCCAGTATCTGAATACAAAATGAACATCACTTGCTTGTACGTATTCTCAGAACATTATTTGAATCGTTAATGTGAGGAAAGCTTAATTATATTCCGTTTTGAACTAATGGTAACAACAAACGAAGGGTTTCAAAGTGGGTATTATTAATTGGCGCTATAGGCTATAATCGGTCCGCTTGTTGGCGGATACGTTGCATAGGCGATAATGTGGATTCTTTCCAACCCTGTTAGCTCTTTGAGAGGAACAAGTTTCTTTTCTGCCGATAACGATTCCACCTTGTTATTTCGAAACTTATACGCTGTTTTTGTTTACATCGTGATCGTGATAATGAATTTATACAGTTTACGATAATTCTGTGTGTTAACAGTTTACGTAATGACTTGACCTATTTCCTAATCTTCAGAAACTTTTTTATAAATATGTTATGATAGTTTAAGATAATTCTAATAGTATTTCTAAATTCAAACGACTAGAAATTCTTCATAATTTCATCTTTTTCCTGATATTGTAAGGTTTCCGCTATAAATTAGTTGATTACTTAGCTCTTAGACACTCATAGCTCTTATATTACTGGCTATAAATTACTTCCGTTTCCTGAGGGTAGATGAAGAGATGATAATATATATTAATCTCTTCTCAGGCCAGTCTGAATAATTCTCTGTTGAAATTTCATTGTCATAATTAATGTTCTCCATATTTCGTGATCAGTGAAAGAAAATAGTTTCCCATTGAACGGTGTTTCAATTTGGTATTGATTAAAATATTTTCTCAGTTTTTTACACAAAAGTATTTAATACTCTTTAATGAATGATACAATTGCATGTCTCTGTAAGCCGGTTGTTGTTTTAATTTTAAACTCAACCGATAAATTTGTAATATTTTTGTATCCATATTTAAATCCATTTGTTGAGAAACTATTAAAACTTATTTTATTTTGTTTGTTTTATATGATTTTTTATGTCCAAATTGTTTCAAGTTGGATGAATGACAGCTTTATATCAGATTAGTTATATTAATTTGCTAAATAAGTACTTCATTAAATAATACCAGAAACTACCATATAAATATAGCCATTACATGTTTTCATTTCATCTTCATGTTTTTTAAAATTATTTTATAAGTTATAATATTTTGTAAAAACATATTTAATCTTTTATTTATTAAATGAACTTTCTGCAGAATCTCATGTTACATAACAGTGTCAGATATCTTAAATTTAAGCATGACTTTGTATTAATTTCTAATGTGCTAAAGTGCTATATTTTATTAAAGTAAGTCTTGTGTTCTGTCATTCATTTTCTTCTGAAAACAGTTTAGGTGTTATTTTGAAATAGTTATAAAATAATTAATGTGCTTGTTTTCTTAAATGTTATAATATTGGAAGGATTTAGATTTTTTTTTTTGTGTGTGTGTGTGTGTGTGTGTCTCCGTAAGTACAAAATTAAAAATTATAGATTATTAATTTCTTCATAAAAAGTCATTCAGAAAAGATCAAGATTATGATTTAAATATTTATTTAAGAAAATTATCATTAAAATAACATAATTTCTTGTAAGATATATCAAAAATAAAATATAGGATTTTTCTGTATCGAAATAAATGTAGGTACATATAAAAAGAATTTGATAATATCAATCAGATAAAATTTGAAATTACAGTGAATTTTTTAAAACATCATTAAATATGAAGTATTTTCAATCTATCCTGATCTGTCTTGTGTCATAAAACCCAAAACTTTAATTCATTTCAAGTCAACTTGAACCTATAAACTCTAATGAATATCTTCATTTACATGAGCTATGTTATTTTTTGATGAAATCCTGTTGATGTGTTAATTCAACATATTTCAACATGTCAGGTTTTAAAAATGAAAAATATGTATTTTGTTAAAACTGAATATTTTTTTCCCCTTATGACATGTTTTCCTTTTACTAGACATCATGCAGGATACCTTCAATATTCTGGAATACTTGGTACAAGTGAAAACCTATATCAATGGTGTTTGCAAAGGAAGAGAACCTTGGGAAATTATACTAATTACCCTTCTCACCACTTTTGCTTGCTATTTTGTTAATAGAATAATCTCAAACCTTCTTGGTATGTACTCAGTTAAATTAGTTATTTTTTTTTTTATATGTGTGAGGATTTTATGAAAATTTATGATATTGATTTGAAGCCATAAACTTTATAGTCATAATGTCTTAAGTTGTACTTCTTTTTATTTTTAATTACAGATACATGCAATTCTGCAGAAATCGTAAGCAATTACTATCATTTTCTTTTAATATCTATGATAATTTTCTTGTAAGTTAGTAACAAATGAAGTTGACTGCAGGAATAGCTACCTCCTACTCCTTGGTAAATAGTCCTGACAGTGATAGATGAGATAGAAAGTTAATGAAAGAACTGAAGATTAAGATAGTTAACTGAAATTGATATATGCAAACAGATTTACTTTTTAACACCTGTAATCATTATACCGAGTAATGAAATTTTATATTTAAAACATAAGTTCTTTTTTTAAAAAAATTCCATGAATCTCTTAATGTAACTGTAAAACTCTTAAAAACACTTTCTTCTGCTCGTACAGGAGTGGCCTTAGTATCTGCCTGACAGGGAGAGTATGACCTGCTGTATGGGGGGAGGGGTATAATGAAATTGATCTCAAATTTTCGACTGATCTTTATTTATCTACTAACTAAATACCTGGCTGGTTCCCTCCCCCCCCCCCACTAGTGTCTCCCCTATGCTCATAATTCTACAAATATCATAAGCAATTCATTTTCTTTTAATATCTATGTTGATTTTCTTGGTAAATTGTCCTGACAATAGTCCTAAGGTAGCTAAATGAAATTGATATATGCGAACAAATATACTTTTTAGCACTAGTAATCAATGTACTCGCTTATGAAATTTTATACCTAAAACAAAAGTTTTTCTTTTTTTTAATTTCATGAAGCTATAAGGTAAGTATGTAGCTATAATGCTCTTAAAAATGCATACTTTGTCATTGGTTAATGGTACAGTTGTTCATGGCTTCCTACAGACTGTTGATTTGAGTTGTCAGTAATTAGTAAGTTTGAATTTTTAAGCAAAATATTTTCAATGAGATTTTAATTTTATATCAAATTATAGTTAACCTCAATTTAACAGACTGCTTGTGGCAAAATGTTCTCCATAAAATCATGTGATATGAACTATGTGTAAAATAGGAATTACACTTGAAATATTGCTATATAATGTAAATGTAAAATATTTCATGTGCATGCCATATTATTTTTTACGAAAAATTCCTTTCAACTGAATATTGGAAGGGTGGGGAAAAAAGGCCCAATTTTCAGTTTGTTCCTCCCAATTATATTTGCTATACTAATCAATTATTATTTGTTAAATTGAGGATTTGCTGAACATATTTTACTCTTTTCAGATTATATAGGTATAGCATGTTTGTGAGAATTCTGCACAATTATTACTTTGAAAGAATATTTTTACTCTAAATTTATAGTCTTTTTAAATAAATTTTCTGTACCTTATAGTACCTACTTTTTTTTTATCTGGATCCCAATTTTCAAAAAAAGGAATAGGCTGAATTTGAGATAACTTACATAACCATTAGTTATGGGAAGAGAATGACACTCACTGTACTGTACATAGTTGGAAAGAATTAACTATTTCAAATTATCTAAAATGTTTTGGTTAATGTAAGCAGTGGCTGTTTTTTGCGCAGTCGGTAGAGGTGCTCCCCATGTACATAGAGACTGTGAGGGGGCTTCAAAATCTATTTGACATAAATCGCAGTGTTGAGCTGACTGCGAATTTATGACGTTGGGTAAGGTAAGGGCCTCAAAAAATTTTTGCGACTGGGGCCTCATATTGTCAAAATCCGTCGTGAATGTAAGCAAAATTTATGAATGTGAAATACCAAATAAAATTCTTTGGATTTTTTTTTTTAAATTTTGTGAAAAAGCTATATAAAAACATCATTTAGCAGTTTGTATCATATATTATCTATTTTTCAAACTATACTTTTATGTTTGGGTATTTAGTCTACCAATAAATGTCTTAATGAATTTATGAATATTTTGTTTCTTTTGGAACAGTTTTGAAATATAACATCTTTCATCAATTTTCCTCCCTACAATCTAGTTATGCATATAGAAGTGATTTGTAATATATCAAACAGTAAACAACAATGCTTATAATGCATGATAGACCTATAGTTTAAGAAGCCCTCTTAAACTGTAGGTCTCATCCCCAAATGGTGTCTCTTATTGCAATATTGGGTTGTAAAACCTTCCATACTACCTTCTTCATTAAGATTCTTCAGTATTTGTAGTCAAAATTGGTAATAAAATTCAAATTGTCCTGAAACATTTCATTTTAATTGTAGCCAATGAACAATTTGAATTTCTTTACATTTTTTATTAATTAATGTTTTTTCTTACTTGTTTTCTCATTTTAGAATTAGGATAAAATTTTATAGTAAAAAAATAGGATTATGAGTGGGGAAAAGTTTAAGAAGCTGTCTTTATTTTGTTTTTGCTTTCTTCTCTTGTATTTAAATTTTGCTTTAGCCATATTATTTTGGTTAAAATCATCATTAATGGTGATATTAAAATTGCTCAAAATATAAATATTTTTTAGATGATGGTATTAAGGCTACATTCTGGTATTACTTCCGGAAACTTCCTTTCATCAAGCAGACTGTAGAGAAAAAAATTAAATCAACTACTGATGAAATTGAGAAAGAACTTCTGAAGGGAATGGAAACTAAAATATTTCTTGAAAGCCTACCCAAAAAATCTTGGAGTGTGGTCAGTAATGAATAAGTATTGTATATTTTATGGTAAAATGTAAAAACATTTATACTTGTTGCATAATTATTTACATGCAAATTTAGGGAAATGGTACATCTTCTTTCTAATGTTTTATAAATTGTAATTTGTTTTAAATTTAACATATTTCATTTATTGCGGAAAAATTTGTAGTCATATTAAAAATGAAATTATTTTTCATGTTATCAAAAATTGCTGAAATAGAAAAGAGAAATCTTTAAATTTTTTTCCCCTCAGAAAAGTTTACTTGATATAGAAACTAACTAAAAGAATATGCATTTTCTTCCTAATATTCTATATGTTAAAATTTTATATGAAATTCACCTAATTCCTGTGCAGAGAAAGAGAACTGTAGCTTCCTTGTATTTGTGATGTCATTTTATTTTAAATTATAAAAAAATGCCTGAATTATAATAGTTTCGTTTTGGTTTATTGGCACAAGAGCCATTCATTGGCTTTGCTGCACCAGGCGAAATGCCATGTTTATGTAAAATAAAATACTTAAATCATGCCCTAAAGCAATCAGAGGCTAAAAGACTTCTGAAAATGATTCTATTATGGCGGTTGGAAAAAAGTTGATTGTGTGGTGTAGTAGGGGAGAGTGGGGCACATTGAACAGGTTTGAGATATTATTGTATGTTCTTTCAAAGCTAATGTAAAATATGAAAAATTTTATGTTCTAAAAAAAACTTTATTATATCAGTAAATGAAAGCCAGAAATACAATTAATTACTGCATCAAGAAAATAGAGAAAACTAACTTTTAAAATATTATATCAAATGGATCAATGTGCCCCTTTGGGTGGGGTAGTTTGAACCTCCAGGAGGGGCAGGTTAAACCCATGTGAAATATCACTACAAACTAACAAAAGTGATAAATGCCTTTCCACTGGCCACTTAGGATTGACATTGAACACTTTCACTGGACATTTAGGAACACATATACTGACAATTGTAATGATTAATGTCAACACTGAAATGCAACATCGATTGAACCCTCTTAGTAGAAGCAGTTGTCGTTGGTTTCCGAAGGCACATCACAACGTTATTTCTGCTTATGTCACTTTTATCTTCTACATCTGGTTTAAAAGATTTTCCAGTCAGTGTATATTGTCTATAAAAATCAACTTCATATATATCAACTTCGTCATCTTCTCTTGTTAGATTATTATTTTTCCAACATAATAATGGGTTTTCTGTTTAGAATCAAAGTTTATTTATTCTTGAATAATTAATAATAATCTTGAATAATTAATTAAAAGTCCCTTGTATCAATAAAAGCAAAGTTAATGATGAAAAAATGGTTTATTAATTTTTATTCTAATTGAAACACTAGCCTACTCTTACACATTTAATAATGAAAAATTAATAACATTTTTAAACTTTGTGTAAACATCATATTTATTTTAGCATTTTTTTATTTTTGGTTTGTTATTTAAATTAAAAATTTAAATTTATCTAAATTAAACTGACTTAAAATTTAATGTTTTTATATTTTAATTCATTAATATTGTTTTTATTTGATATTTAAATCAAATAGGCTATATATATGTCTGTCTTGAAATGTAAAATTCATAAATCAAATAAATAAATAAATATTATTATCTTCCATACATTAAACAAAACATAACTTTACTAATGGGGCAGGTTGAACATAGGTTCTAACTGCCCCGTTTTTCGTGGTTCAATGTGCCCCATTCGCCGCCATTTTAAAATATTTACTTTCACACAGTTATGGTGCAAGACTTACATTTAAAACTATGATGCAAATCATCATCTGGGACATTACAGTCTGTTCAGTAAAAGAAACTAATTAAAAGCACATTCATCAAAGTGAAAATAAACTGTTATTTTACCTGTAAAATGTTACTCTCATATGTGGATTTTAAACACAACCTTCTACAATGGCAGCAAGCAAGAGAAATAAACAATGCTTTGCATGAATCATCTATTTAGTTCTAGTTGATAGTACTATGGTAATATCTAGTGTGAGAAAATAAAAATAAAAGAATAAATGCTGATGGTTCAAGGTGCCCCACTCTCCCCTACCAGTCAGTGTAGAAAGTGTATATGACATTGTCTTTAAGAAATGCAAGCATTACAAAAAATTTGAACAGTGCACATTCTATCAGAATATGAAAGACAGATGTGGCACAATTGAAGTGCAGGCACACAGGAGGTAGCTCTCCCAGTAACAAATGTCAATGTGTGAATCAGAAAAGGCCAATACGCAGGTGTGTTAGAGTAATATTCCTTTTCCTGTTGTTAAAAGAAGTCCAATCCTGTATAACAGGTTTAAATGAATGAGATTTATTATACATTTCAAGATTTCACTGAAATTATAACGAGAAATCTTTTTTTTTTGTTTGTTTATTTGTTTCCTTGCAAAGGAGTTGATGCGGTATGATACAGAATTTTTTTTTCTCCATGATTTTTATAAATGGAACTAGATTTACAGTACAACTGCAATTGGTTGCAGTTTAACTGGCATAGTTTATTGACTATTTTATTAATTTCTTACTATACATTGTTAATACAAAATGATCATAAAATTGTGTCTCTGCACATTCAGACATGGATGTACAGAGACACAATTTTTATTAAAAATTTAAAATAAAATAATTAAAAATTTATCTCTGTGTGTATAGAAATACCATCTAATTTTTTAACTTTTAAGGAGGTATTTTTTATGTATGTTATGTTTATTTTATTTTTGTATGTATTGTTATTGTGGGGATATTATAATTTAGCTCAGCTAAAATTTTAGAAATTATATCTGTAAGATATTGTGAGAATTAATCAAAAATAGTCAACATAACTTAGTCTATATCATACAGATTTTGTAATGACATTTGAAATCATGAAATGATCAGCATCCATTGCAAAGTTAATACTCAGTCTTACTCAAATATTCTCATAAAGAAAACGATCTTTTGAATTACAGAATGGCATCCTGAAAGAAATTGAAAATTATATTTCTTTTGGCAAATTTTCATGGAGTGATGGCTATGTGTCTGGAACTTTTTACCCTGGTAATGACGAGACTCTAGAAGACCTTATGCAACAGGTGTACAGGAAAACTGCCTACACCAATCCCCTCCACACAGATGTGTTTCCTGGTATCAGAATTATGGAGGCAGAAATTGTCCACATGGTGTCTACTCTTTTCAATGCTCCAGAAGGAATTGGAACTGTAAGTTATTTGTTTACTTACAACAGTGCTCCTTAAATTATAGGTTGCATTATTAACTAGGGTGACTCCAAAAATTATTGGGAATATGAAAATTTTTACTGACTTTTCCTCTTTTAGATTCTTCAACATTGGTGAACTTAAATTGTTAAGAAAATCATCTTGATAGTGAAAAAAAATTAATTTAATAGCTATTGTTTAATTTTTTTGTTTGGATTAATTAATGCTTCATTATCTGATAAATGTTACAATTTTTGGGTTACAGAAAGACTTTTCTAATGGAATTAGTCACCCTCCCCCTCCCATAAAGTCATGAATTTTGAAGAAGCCCTGACTTGCAATAAACATGTCCTCTGAAAAGCTAATGTGGATCAAATAAATATTTCTGAATATGTGGACATCAACTGAATAAAAAATAATAGCAAAAGCTTTAGTTTTTATAGCAATGTGTGTTTATTTTAAAAAAATACATTACATTAAAATATGAGCAGTGAAATTGTTTTCTTCATTTTATTTGGAATTTTCTCTTCTGGTATCCCTCCTATTTCATGGTAATGGTGTAACAAGGGGTATAGATGCCCCAGGCACCTCCTAAATGGCGCAATGGAGACAAAACATTGGTGAAATTATGCTACTTTTAAGGACAAATCTGATGATGAGGCGAAAAAATAATGCCGTGCCATTGCAAGAACATACAAAAAGAATACGTTGGTCTCTATTTGACTCGCTAAGCCATTGATAATGTCTGTTAGTAAAAATAACTTATGCTTTGCCCTTGTGTACCACTGCTTCATGGTAAATTTTGTTCACAGTGTTTGCGCTTAAAACTGACCCTTAAATGAATATATAATCCTGGATGTTAACAGAGTTTTATTTTCTAACTGTAAATAACTGGACACACTTATAAATTTTCTCTTGCATGGAAATAGTTACCTATATAAATTTTCATGTGTTTTCAAATCTGTCAGTCAAATACTCTTTAGACTTCATTACATTTTGTAATTTAACTTGAATCATGCAAGATCTCAGTAGCATATAATTAGAATTTTGGTCCTGTATTCACTGCAGAAAAATTTAATAATTAAAAAATATTAATAAATTGCTCCAACGTCAAACAGCATCACTACGTAGATGTAACATGGCTAGTAATATTAACAAATACATACAGTTACAGATTTTAAAAATCAAGTTTAAATTATGCATTTTTATTAGAATGTTTGTAATTTATTGCTAGATTAAAAATTCACTGACCACAAATAGGTCATTTGAGTTCAACACATTTGGTATGCCTGGTTTACAAAATTGAAATATATGTGTGACTAATGACATGACATGGCTTTCACTAAGTATAAAATAGTAGTTTATTGTTTCATTTCTATTTAATTCAATTTTGTTGCTCTAGTCATTTTAATTTTTCAAAAAGAATTGGCATCCAATTCCATTTAGCCCCATCAATGCCATAATTTGCAACCTCAGCTATTTCTTGTCAAATGCCTCACTATTTCATTTTTCATTTAATTGCAGCTGAAACATTTACTAATATCAACACATTCTGATGAAAGTTGGAACTAGATTGTTAAAAATTTTACCACAATATTTTTTTTCTTTGACTCTACTTGATTCAAATATAATTTAACTTATTGAAAGGAGAAAGTTGTTGAATGAAGGGGGGGGGGGAGGGTTTTCTCTCTATATTTTTAGGAAATTTCAAAAGTAATTTTCTGTGAAGTATTTTCATCTTGGTTCTGTAAAAATTTTAATGCAATACATAGCTTGGAATTAAGTATAAAATATACAAAATGCTTTTTGAATTTGTTTTTGATATTGAATTCAGTGATGTCTTTCTTTCTCAGATTTTAAAATACTATGGATCTCTCTTACTGTCAATGCATAATTCTATTAGTTCTTTTATTTTCTTTTTTATCTGATTTTTTTTCAATAAAAATATATAGAAACTGTCTTTGTATATTGTACAAATAGCCTTCAATGAAATATTGATTCTCCAGTGATACTAAATATAAAAAATAAGATAATTTTGAAAGTAAAAATTAAAATTGGTGGCTATTCCTATATTTATTTTGAAACATGATTTTGGATAAAGAGCTTTTATTGACTTTATGTCTAGGTCACAACTGGAGGTACTGAAAGTATTTTTCTTGTTTGCAAAGCCTACAGAGATTATGCTAGACACGAGAAGGGCATAAAGGAGCCAAATATGTAAGTGGAGCTTTTATTAGTGTACCAAAATGTTGTCTTTGATTTACAGTAAACTCTCACTACAACGATATCCGATGAAACAATAAATCCCTCTACAACAATAAAATTTTGCAGTCCTGGTGAATTTGCATAGAACATAATGTTAATCTCCCCTCAATATAACAATATTCGCTATAGAAATAAACCCCTGTACAACAGTGTTTTTTTAAAAATCTCAACACTATTTCCTTCCTCTGTTACAATTTTTCTGTTTCCAAATACCCGGAAGTGAAAGTTCATACCACCCGAAGCGTTTCCCTTCTCGGAAATTTATACAATAACTTAGTCTATTTGAAGACAACAGGTGGCACTCTGGTAATGATTCTTGACTACCACAGAACACAATAACAAATCAAATGCTTTGCTGCTTTTGGCATGTTTGATTCGATGATTTCATGGAAGGCTTTGTTCAATTTCTAAATTTCCTACGATTCTGAGTTTCAGTTGAAAAATTTGATATTCTTTCATTCACATCTGAATTCTCAACTAAGATGGCAACTAAAAAGCAACTATCCTTTCCAGATAAACTGAACATAAATAAAGAAATTGTTGATGGAATGAAGCAGATTGATTCGGCCAATAAATACGGATTGGCGCAATCTAAGATTGCAACTTTCCTGAAGAAGAGGAAACAAATTAAAGAGGCTTGACTTTTTTAAATATGTATATTGTTGTCTTGTGTCCACATTAAAAGAACCAAAATTTAAGCTTTTTTATATCATAATTAGGTACTTGCGTATTAACGCCACCGCAGCTACAGATTTGGCGGTTTTTAAGTGCCGCCAATCTACACCTAAAATTTTTGCGACAAATCATAAAATAAAACACTATATTTAAAATCAAAACGCTTTCAAAATTCAAAACACTTTTTTTAAAAACAGAGTAGTCAATCGGATTTCGGTGAAAAATGGGCCGATATAGAGTTTAACATAGATTCAAAACAGTCTCTATTTTCTTTCACCTGATGCTGTCGCCATATGAACGCTGATGAATAAGATTCCAAATGATGTCTAAAAATATTTCGCTCCTGAAAAAATAAAATTGCATCTTGTTCTGTTTTTGGCAAATCCCAAATACGCATTTTCGTAGCACTAAAAAATGGCGTGAAAAATCAGCAAACAACAAGGCAACAAGGAATCCAAAAGATAACTGCGTGTGCGTGTGAATAACAAGGTTGCTGTGTGCGAACAACAAGATTGCTCTTTATTGGCGCATTAGCGCAACTTCAGCTGCGATGGCGTTAATACGTAAGTACCCATAATTATATTGCCCCTCGAGATAACAATACATCCCTCTATAACAATATCTTTATTTGGTACCCAAAGTATTGTTTTAATGAGGTATTATTATTATTATTATAAGCAAAAACAAACTGAAAAAATGTAAATTCAATGTTTTATATCAATATTTAGCAATGTTGGTTGCTGTGTACAAAAGAAAATCTAAAGTTATTTAATAACTTTGAAACATATTTTCAGGGTAATACCTGTAACAGCTCATGCTGCCTTTGACAAGGTAAGATATGTAAAGTATTTATGGTACTGAATGAGTTTGTTTGCAAACTTTTATGATTCTTTCTAGAGTATTCAACACTCCTTACTAAAAATCAATATACAGGGTTATCCCAAAAATTTGTTCACACTTGAAATAATCATAGATCAATCAATTCTGGGGATACTTAAAAGATAAATACTATACTATGAAATCTGCAACAGTTGCTGAATTGAGAGCAGCCATTGAAGTGCACATAAGTACCAAACAAAATGTTTGTGATTCCATTGCTTCATGGTGTTGGCAGTTCCTGGACCAGAAGAGACATCAGTTGGAAAACAGACATTGACAAAACAATTAAATAATGTCTGTAGATTCTAAAATATTTTGAAAGTGAAATGTATTTTAATAAACGCTAAGTTTATAATTATTTAAAGTGTGTATACATTTTTTGTGGTCACCCTGTATATGTTTAAATTTTGATGAACATACTGATTTAAATTATTTTTGAAATTCTTTGTTTAATTTTAATAATCGCTTTCATTTACAAATGTTAATTATATGCATAAATACAGAAGATACAAATAATGAAATAAAAACCGGTAAACCTGGAGTTTATGGTGCCCACTTGTTTCTCGCCAATTTTTCTTGGCGCAATTTCATTTGCCATCACCAAATACTGTTGTGGATGTGCAGGCACTTTTTATTGCTCTCTTGCGCATGCGTCACCTCAAAAGGAGAGATTGAGCACACAATGCCTGCAGCATTTCAAGTGTGTATCGGGCAAATTTTTTAACTTAAAAAAACATCAGTGGCTTCACTTTCGGCATAGCAGGAAACTAGTAGCTACGCTTTTTCATTGAATGTTGGGAATCTAGGTTTTTAAAAAACGAGAATTTCCGAACGCAATGCGTGCAGCATTTCAAGAGTGTACCTTTCAAATTTTTGTAACTTAAAAAAACATTAGCAGCTTTGCTTTCAGCAGAGCGGAGTACTTGCAGCGTCACTTATTCATTGAGAAATGAAGTACACAAAATAACATACACAGTACTAAATCGATATTCAAACAGAAGAATTCCAAACAAAGTTTTATTGAAATTCGAATGAATCAACCAATCACATCAAAGAGGTGAACAAAGCAGTCCAATCGAAATGAGTGATGTTCAAAACACTGATGAAAAAATTAATTTCTGTGCATGTCACTCATTAAAAACATCATTTTGCAACCAAAACAAATGTTCTCTCATCTCTGTTCTTGGCGGCAAAGAGTTGGCGATCCTAAGAGCAGCGAAGTAAGTCGGCACCATAGATTCCAGATTAACCTAAAAACCTTGTGTGCATAAACCAAAAATAAATTGGTAATTGTTTTTAGGCTAGTTTTTATCAACTACTTATAGATATCATCCCTTCTGTGATCTTATTTTTTATAACTTTACTCAGTAATCCATAATATTGCCCAGTATTACTGCTTTCTAAGTACTTTTCTGTTAATGACTTTTAGTGCAAAAATTGGTTGAGAAACTTGTACAGCATTCATAAATATGATCTAATCAATGTTTTTATTGTATGGAAAGCTACTAACAGCAGCCACTTTTAGTTTGAATTATGGAGCTCAAAAAATTTTTGATGGTGAATGAATGTTTCTAATTTTTTAAATTGAGTATTAAAGAAGTATTTTTCAAATATCCAATATGCAAAATTAATGTGTTTTGTAAATTTACTAATAACAAAACAGATATAGAGTGATTGACAGAATCAGTATAGAATGGAATAGCAGCAAGAAATACAGAAGTAATCATAATTAAACACTGAAACTTTATACAGATATCTTTTCATTGTTTTTTATTTATTTATTTCACGTCCCTGATGAAAAAGCATATACTTTTTATATGAATAAAATTGCAATTTCTACATGTAAGGTTATGTATCTTTCATTATTATTTAATTGTAGGAGTACAATTTTTTAAATTAAAAAAATATTGAAAAATAGTTGTGCTGTGTGTGCTCCCTTTAATAGTTTATATTTTATTTAATACTATGTGTGTTTATTTCTTTTAAAAAATGAGTTGACCATAGCCTGTAATTTTTGTGATCTCCTGATAAGATTTACTTTGAAAATCATTTTCTTGCACTGTGTGTTTCCCATTTCTCAATATTAAAATCATTGTTCAGTTGATGGTTGTTCCTTTATATATATGTTAACATGTTAATCTGTGTTATAATGATTATTTTTTTTATTAATATTCATTCATTCTGCTGCTTTTTATCAGGCTAGAAAATCTAGTACTCTATTTTTTAGAAATATTGTCTTTTTAACATAAATGTCATTTGTATCCAACTTGATACAAAAGGAATACAGTTTTTGATATGGTGGCTCTCACTCTGTTAATGTATATTTAGTTAAGGAAAATTAGAAAAAGATTTTTTTTTCTTTACTTCAAATAATTCTTAAATGAATATCTCATTTTGAAATGAGTTTAAAAGAAAGTTAATTCTTTTCAATATTGAAGACTCTTTTAGATATCACTGTATATTTTTTTCTTTAAATAAGATTATTTAATAAGAACAAGAAACATTACTATTGGGACTGTTGTTATGTATTTTTATGTATATTCGATACAACTATCTATAAAGGATGTAGAATTTTGCATGACTATTTATTGATTTCTTAAAATTTTTAGGCTGCACAGCTCTTAAAAATTCGGGTTAAGCATGTCAAGTTTGATTCTGATTCCATGAAAGTCAACATTCATGCTATGAGAAGGGCAATTAATAAAAATACTTGTATGGTAAGTACATGTCTATGATTCTTCACTTTAACTTATCTAATGCTTTAATTGTTTCCAAAATCAGCTTAATAGATAATAGTGATTATTAATTTTTTGAATTCAGTTGATTTTAATAAAAATTGGTTTCCTCCCCCCCCCCCCCCCATATTAGCTTGTGGGATCAGCACCTGCATTTCCTCATGGTTGCATTGATGATATTGAAGAAATTGCAAAGGCAAGTATACTTATTTTTTATTCCTGTCATGATTCATTTCAAAAATATTTTTTCATTATTTTCAAGTATAACATGAAATATGAGATTATACTATATACTTTTAAAAGATTATCTAGAATAACTCTAAAATTCTCTTTTTTTCATCATTATTATGAAAATTTTTAATGTTTTTTTAAAGTTTAATCTGTCTTCTAATTTATCCCCCTCCCCTCTTATTTGAAAAATAATAAAAGCATGCTTAAATCCAGCAACTAAATTTTGATTCTATTGAAATATAATTTATAATGTTTAATAATCTGTTTGTCAATCCTCCTGAAAAATTTTAAGTTTTTAAATAAGTATCATATTTCTTAGGTATTCCTAGTTGAATATATAGCCAGCATTTAATTTTTTGTACAGGAATAATATTCCTCATTGTTATGCAAATTATTTCTTATCTTCATAAATGATTGTAAATTATAGCATTTAATTGCATTAAATTAAGTTTCTTTAATTTGTTAGTTAATGGCTTTTTCAGCAATTTTTTTCTTTTTGCGACCCTTAATAAAGGTGATGTTTTGATACCCATTCAAACATTTAGTAGCCATAATGGTTACAGGCATGGGGGGATAAGGTTGGTGTTCTATATACTCACTTTTAATGCCAGAAAATGTCTGCTTATGAAAATTGAATTGTGAGAATTTTTTCTGTTGAAATGTGATCATAAATATTGAGAGATTAAAAAGCCCTGACTGAAATTGATAATTTTATCTTTGATTCATAAATGTGTATCTCCAAGATTAGATTGAAGCTATATGATTTTTTTAAATATAAAATTATCAATTAATATTTTCTTTTCTGATCAACTGAATATCTGTCCCTTTTCTCCATTTTCATTTGAAAATACAGGTTGTACACAAATGAAGTGACACATTTCAAAAATTAATTTAAAAGAAAATAAAAATGTTGGAACTACAAATTTTTTTAAAAAGAGAGCACATTTCAAAAAGTTTTTTGCAGGTAGGTTACATGTAATTTCGGTGGTCGAGGGGTCGTAAATTACTGGAAATAAAAAATTTGTTTAGAGCCATTATCTGAGAAAATATTAAAACTGGAAGAAAAATAAAAGCATGTATTTGTAGGTAATTTTACGCTCTTTAATTTGTTAATACGCATGTAGTGTGAAATTTGAAGAGTTTTCATAATATTCAAGAAAAACTAAAAAAAGAAACCAGAAAACATGTGTACGGAATTTTCTCGCTGTAACAAATTTAGAATGACGTAACGCTGCATTACCAAAATTTTTTTGAGATGTGCTCTTATTTTAAAAAAACCCCGTATTTCCAACATTTTTAGTTTTTTTTTTTATTAATTTTTGAAATGTGTCACTTCGTTTGTGTACACCCTGTAGAATTGTCACATCATTCATGGAAACTTCTTCCAAGAATCCTAATTTGTTATTACTTTCTCTACTGATTATTACTTACTCTTTCTCATTCTCCTAATTATCATGAGAAATAGTCTGTTTTGTGCAATCTTTGAATTTTTTTCTTGTTCCCGGTTATTTATTACAAAACCTTGTCCGTTTTTCTGGGATTCAAACTTTTATGAATGCCATTTCATATCAATATTCAACTTCTCAGACCTCAAAAAACTTTCTCTCCCTTTTGTATTATAATACTTGCAATAATCAGACATGCCATATTGGATTCTTCATGGCTACCGTAATGTTTTATAAGGTGTTCCTCACAAAGTTCATCATCATACATATCATAATTTAATATTATAGCTCATGTAGATTACTATTAAATCACTTAACAATAAACTTTTTAATTGTGAATTTCAATCTAAAATGGGTTTGTTGAAAAATATAGGGTTGCAAAAACTTTTGTAGGGCTTTTGTGTTTTATATTCTTTAACAATAATAAGAACAACTATTCACAAAATTTATAAATTCAGAGTTTAAATTTCCAAGCATAAGTTTGAAGTTCATTAAAAATTGTTAAATAACTATTTAGATCAATTTTCCTTAAATTATTACCTGTTAATATTTTAATATCTTATTTATCTTCCATCTTTGGGGTAGCCCCCAAATTTCTATGGCAAAAGAGTCTTGAAAATATTTTCACATCTTAAAAGAGGTCATGAGGGAAAAAAAAATTTAAATGGCCTGACTGAAAAGATAATGCCACAAATTCTTGACAGCAGATCTGAAGTTCTTAGCTCCTTTAACAGTAATGTAACATGGATATGTTTTGTTTAGTTGGGTCTCAAGTATGGTGTACCTGTGCATGTGGATTGTTGTCTGGGTGGATTTCTGGTGCCGTTCATGAAAAAAGCAGGATTCCCACTGGCACCTTTTGACTTCTCTGTGAAAGGAGTCACGAGTATCTCATGCGATACTCATAAGGTGAGATTTCTTATACTTAATCCTAGATTTCAGTGGATTTAAATGTACTGTTATAGCCATTCCTTTGTCATTTGTTGCATTTTGTAATAGGAAGAAAAACCCACATCACAAAGTTTCTTCTGTAATTTGTCTTTTTTTATCTTTTATTTACAAGATAATGCAGCTAAAAAAATAATTGTTTGTTTAAAATTATGTTTAAAAATGGCATATTTTAGGAAAAACACAATGCTGTGTTTTGGGCATTCGAGTTATTTCATGCAATAATGATAGAGATTCAGAGGAGGTGGATTATTTGAGCACCTGTGAGAATGACTAATGGCAGTTGAATAAATTAATTTATGGGATAAGACTGCATTCTGTTTCTTGAAAGCATGCTTCTTTCTGGGGTTTTTAGAGTTTTGCCTGTAAGGAGAGTTGGAACATAGATGACAACAAAGTTAAATGTATGCACAGCACCATAATTGGCAGAAATCAAGCTAGACTTTGCCCATAACATTAGGGTTAATCCCCCCCCCCACCTCTAGTTTTGTGACACTGTTGAGTTTTGGCAACTATTATTAATTCAAGTGGTTGAATGAGACTGTTTGCTGTGCAGTTAATTCCTAATCAAGATTAGAATTTTAGTCAAGATTTCTGTTATAATTCTAGTTATTTTGTGAGTATTACTGAAGTCTACAATATTTCATTTGTCAAGAATAAAGATTTGTGTTCCCCGTTCTTCATCAGACTTCAATAACAAAGGGAACCATCTGACATCACAGGATAATTATTTCATATTTTTAAACGTATATTTACTCAAACTTTAGAATAAAGAAATAACAGTGTAAAAAATATTTTTAATGAACTTGGTCATAATATCAGGGATTTTGTATCAGTTGCCACTTCATGAAATGGTAAGTAATGTTAGTTTATGGTCGGTGTTTCAAATTTTAAGTCTTAGTTTTAATCAATTGTTAAATTTCTCTCTTATTTATTTAAGCCACTTTAATGATGTATCATCACATTTACTTTTATTATTTATATCTTGAAATTTTACTTTGTTCATGCAAAGGTGTTAAACTGCTCCATTATATATTAGACCTAATTTTGGGTTAAGTATTCCTGATATTTTTATGGATTTTAAGTGTTATGGAAGTTTAGATTTTATCATGGGGTAAAATTTTGAGCTCCACGTATTGTTTAAAATGTTTATTTTCTGTTGTATTGTTAAAGAAAGTAATTAATTTCTCTTATTAAAATGTATGATTTCTTTTTAAGTATCACTGTATAACCTCATTTTAATGGTCTTGGGGGGAATTTCTAAAGAAACATCAAATTAGTATATCAAGTTTCATAATTAATTGCTTGTGAGAGAACAAGCAATTAATTAAGGGGGATGTGTTAGTGGTGTTATGTGAGAGGACAAATATATCTTGAATTTTTTGTCCTCAATAGCATATGATTGATACTTTACATTATAGTACTTTTTATTTTTGTTTTAGTATGCATTTGCACCCAAAGGTACCTCAGTTATTTTATACAAGCATAAGATTTATCGACATTATCAATTTTCTGTCACAACTGATTGGCCTGGCGGCATTTATGGGACACCGAATCTTTCAGGTATTATTAAATTTTTATTATATTTAAACTAGAAAATTTGTGCCCGTCTGAGACAGGCTTTTACCCTGAAATAATGTCTCAGGTCTGATTGTCACAGATTTATTAACGAAAGTTGTAGCAGAAAATCTCATGCGCATTGGCAGAGTGCTTAAGAAATTTAAAAAAAAGCATCAAAAACAGAAATGATGAATCGATTCACACTAACTTTCGTTTTGCAAAATATCTAAATATTCAATTCCAAGATTAAATACGAAAAAGAATGAACCTTTTTAATGAAAATGAAAGTAAAGATCTCCGAGAAATGGATAAATAAATTAATTCTAGTATAACTTCTATTTGATATTAACCAAGTCCTGTGTTGATGAATCAACATAAAATAAAAAAAAAGAAAATTAGCTGCTGTTTGAGTCTCTTGGGCACATAGTCAAATTCCTAAGCTTTACCGAAATTTGAGGAATTCTAGTATAGATTTGAGAATAATTATTATAGAGAAATCGAAACTTTCATTTTATATTGTGCAGGCAGTCGATCTGGTGGTCTGATTGCAACTTGCTGGGCATCATTGCTCTATCATGGTGAAGCAGGCTATGTTGAAGCCACAAAGAAAATTATATCTGCTACCAGATATATTGAAAAAGGGTAAGTGTTCTTAATTCATAAGGTTCTGTTCCTGAAATTAATCTCGGACTTCTAAGTTGCTGTGTTTTGTATATATTTCTTTCAGAAAATTCAATAAATAGATATTAGTTATTTCATTCATTATAAATCAGTAGCTATCTCATCTTAATTTTAATTTTCTGAAGGTGAAAATAAAAGATAATAACTTAAAAATTAAGAAAAACTTTGAAAAGTGCAATAACTCTGAGAAATCTCATATACTATTCTATTTATATAATCATAATTCATCAAACATTTCTTTAAAAATTTAATAGTGAAGAAAAAAGTTTTCTTTATTTGTCACAAAAAATAAAATTCATTATTTTCCATTCCACAATTTTTGACACTTCATGTTCTGTATTTGTCTAATTTTAATTGTTTCTTTATGATGTCACTCTCTGAGATGCTTCTGGAAGTGGAGACTTCATTGCAACAAAACCCTTTACTGAAAGTTATCAAAGAAATATATCAGATAACAAAGCATCTGCTTTTGGGCTGAACTATCTGTGTCTTGACACTTCTTATAGATATCATTAATTGATTAAATATGTATAACATGGTGCCCACTGATCATAAAATAATGGAAGTTTTTTTCTAAGAGCAAGAATTTTTCAGCCACTAAACATTATTTCTGAATTCAGTGAAAGAGAAAAAATTTATGATTTTGGAACCAAAAAATGGTCTTGAATATGCTAAACTAAAGATTTAAAAAAAAAAAATTGCAAGGCTAATAATTAACAGAAGAATTGATAATTAAAGAATTTGCTTTTATATTTAAAAAAGTCTTAAAGGCTGTTTTTAAATTTTAAGACTGTTTTCTGATTAGAGTTTTTTCATTTAGACTCAAGGAGATTGATGGAATATTTGTGTTTGGTCAACCCAATGTGAGCGTGATTGCAGTGGGTTCCAATGTATTTGATGTGTATCGTCTAAGCAGTGCCCTGACAGAAAAAGGCTGGAGCTTGAATCTTCTGCAGTTCCCTTCTGGGTTCCACATCTGTATCACAATGCAGCACACGTACCCAGGGGT
The DNA here is from genome assembly GCA_013235015.1 of Araneus ventricosus. Taxonomy (NCBI): domain Eukaryota; kingdom Metazoa; phylum Arthropoda; class Arachnida; order Araneae; family Araneidae; genus Araneus; species Araneus ventricosus. The sequence goes on along the minus strand of BGPR01000973.1, from coordinate 297,676 downwards.
CGCTGACAAGTTCCTCTCGTATGTGAGAGAGTGCACTGCTGAAATACTTAAAGATCCTGTATCACGAACCACTGGAACTGTAAGTATCATTTTAAAGGAGTTTTAGTTCACTTCTTATACTCTTTTTCCTGAACCCAAATGGGATTACATTCATTAACTCTATCGATACGGGACCGTCCCATACGTCCCTTCAAGCAAAAGACAATAGCAGTCCGAATGCCACTCTGAAATTTCCACCCTCTTTCATTAAGTGTGATTGATTTTAAACCCGTGGCACGTGCTTTCTTTGTTAGAGTGGCTCGCCTAGATGTGTTTGGGGAAGAGGGGAGTTTACTTATAATTCGGACAATGCCGGCTGTTATTGTGGTTTTTGAAAGGGAAAGTGAATTTCCCTTATCTTTGATGAGGAGCTCGGAAGTTCCCGTATTTTGAGCTCCCTTTATTCCAATGGTCGTAGGAATCGGAGGGTTAATTTTGGGTTCCCAGCAAATACTTCTGTTAGTCTTCCATGACAGCAAAAATAATAAAGGCATCCATCTTTATTTTAAAAAATTCTTTTAAGTTTTACAAATAAATGCATTCTGTGATTTTTTTTATTTGTTATAAAACAATGTCTCATTTTCTTCCTTTATTTCCCTTATATATGTGCATCTTAATGTTTATATTTAAAGTATTTACTCTTATGAGGTTACAGAATATGTGTGCCATCAGCATAGTGTGACAAATAGAAAAGTTTAAAGAATCTTTTCTCGTAGATCAAATCATGTATTTGATAATTTATGTGACCTATATAACTAAAAAATAATGTTCTTTAACTTTGAAAAATTCCTCAGTGTTTGTCTGATGTTCTCATATAAAAATTAACAAGTACCAATGGTTTTTTTAAAGCTGAATTTGATGCATCCAAAAATGTCAAGAATTTAATATGATGATTCCTTGTTATTGTATTGCAGGACTTTCTTTATGAATATAGAAAATATATTTTAGAAACATGTTCAGAATCAATATACTTCTAACGTATAACACAAAACTCTTTTTATTTTAGTTTCATGTTCTGAGTTAACTACTAGATTTTGTTATAAAATTTATATTTGACTTATATTTATAGCATAATTGATTGACATATTTAGTTTTCAGAATTTAAATGGTCTGGAAATTATCTAAAAACTGTGTTAATTTTTTAAAATAACTTTCACTTAAAGGGGAGAAAAAGGTCAATTTGTTTTCTATACTCTAAAAATATAAGTCATCATATTTATTATGTTGGAAGGAATTATTTTTCTCTTGACACTACTGAAATGATGTTTTAAATAGGGTACATTTTCAGCTGAAAACATTTTAGTTTTATTTCTGGCTATGTTTTTAATTTAGTTCAATTAACTTCTTATCATCTTCTTTGCAATTCTTATCACTTTTTATGTGGTGGATGTGTTAAAAATTTCTTTATTTCTGCTCAACTACACAGTTGTTTGAATTATCTGTTTTGATTTGTTGCTATGTTTAGTTTTTAGGTAGAAAAAATGTGAATTGCAATTATTTGGTGAGAAAAAAAAATTCTTTGTATTTTTGACTTTGCAACATTCAAAAAAAGAAAGGCAAACCAAACCATTGTTGCTTTGAACATAATGTGACAAATTCGTCTTGTGGGTGTACGTGAATGCAGTCCAATAAGCAGGATTACAAAAAATAAAGCTCTTTATTTTACAGGTATTCTAAGCAAAGAAACATAACACAAATATTAAAACAGCACTTGTAAAAATTCACAACAGAGATTACCAGCACTCAAAGGTTTCTTATTAGCTCACCAGCTCGCTTGCAGATCCAAATCCAACTGACTACTTGGCTTGAGAGCTTGCCTTTATACTTTTCAACAGGAAGTGACATCATTATGTAGGAAGTGACGTAATCTCTAGAAACTTCATGAAAGCAGTAGAAATAGGTGGAAAGTTTGAGGTCCTTCTAGAAAATTCCCTTTGTCGCCAAGGTCGCCAACTTTGCCGCCAAGTCGCCAAAATGGTCGCCAAATTTATCGCCAAGTCTAGCATCTCAGGGAAACGACTTTATAGCTTTGTAACAATAATGGTCTTCTTTTTGCCGTAGATAAATAAGGTGTAATTGCTGTCCTTCACTAGGAGGATATTAGTAATATCAGAGTAACTATTGCTCCAGTGGGAAACAATAGTTACAATTAAAACAAGATTTTCAAAAAGCAAAATGAAAATATGAATATAGAGGGACAGATACAACAAGAACATGTTCTAGACATGCCTTGTAAAATTACTTTATTTACATTTTTAATTTTATTTTTCTTGTTTGTGATTTTTATTTTATTTATTAAATTTTTTTTTCAGTTATAAATTTTTAATAGCTGTTTTTACAAAGATGAATTTCTAATTTTTTTCATATATAAACCTCTTTGTTTTTAATTTTGTAGTAAAATTACAATCAAAGCATTTTCCCTGCATTTGGTATATATGTTATAATCAAAGTAGTAAATTGGTTATTATTATATATAATAACCACATTTTTATGCAGTTATTATATGTAATGACCAGTAATCTTATATAATTACCGTGGTGATTACATATAATAATCTATTACTCATATTAACCATAACATATATACTCATCATTGAATAATTTTTTCACTTGCCTTATGAAAGATTTTCTTAAACTAAGTTCTGCAATTTACCTGTTAAATGAAATTAACCTGTAAATTACCAGTATTCTTATTTGTGTAAAAATTTTTGTGATTGTAATTTTTTTTTGTTTTGTAGGCTGCTATCTATGGAATGGCTCAACAGATTCCAGATCGTTCTTTGGTGTCAGAAATCGTGTGGGCTTACCTAGATGCCTGCTACAGCATCAAAAAGAATGAACCACTCGAGAATGGGACCGTCGAAGAAATGAATGGTTGATTCATCAATCACATGCGCTATGAATTTTGTACCTTTCAATTTTTGACACTGGATCTCGGCTTGTGTTTGACATTTTAAAGTGCTTTTGCATTGCTTATTGACGTGCTTATTAAGAATTTCATTATTTTATATACTATATATATATATTTCAAAATCTATTTTTGAAAAATAACTCTTTTGATGAATGCACTTTCTTTTGTGGTATCTTACTTATCACTGGCACATGGAATGTCAGTTTATTGCTAAACTGTGACAGTTAAATGTTGCATATTTATGCAGTTGAGAAAGGTCAATGACTGTGGCAGTTTGTTTTTTATCAAGACTGATCATTCCATAGACTTAAAAAAAATTTTTTATGTGTTCATGTTACTAAATATGAGCATTTACCCATATTATGTGTTTTCTTTAAATTGATTTGTCTTATTCAGAGATCTGAATATTTATATTGTGGAATCTGTTTAGCGTATTATGTATCATATACATTTAGAAAAATGTCATAACAGTTTTATTTCATTCCAGAAAAGCATAAGTAGGGATTTTTTAATGTTTTTATGAATTTAATTTAGGATGTATGCTTTGATGCAGAAATTTAATAAATTTTTCACATGCAGTTGCATTTTTCTATATATGGAAGTTAATTGACTTTTTATGTAACATTTAGATAAAAATGTGTCAAACTAGTGTTGTTACATGCTGCAATAGCAAAATAAAAATGTAAGAAAGGTTCGGGTTCGTGCCATTAATTTTTTGTGAAAACGTCGGGATAAAATCGTAAAACAGGTATTTCGTATTAATATGTAATTTAATTATCAATCTTTTTAATACAATATTTACACAGAATAGTATAATGGTTACAGAATAGATAAATCACAATTTTATTGCATGTAGCAAGGGTCTGTGGTAGCTTGTGATTTATGTGTTCTGTAACCTTTATACTATTCTGTGTAAAAATTGTATTAAAGAGATTGATAATTAAATTACATATTAATACGAACACTTGTTTTATGATTTTATCCCGACGGTTTCACGAAAAATCTACGACTCAGACCTGAACTGCACCTTTTTTGTTTTATGTAGAGTAGCTTTTGATGTCGCCATCTGTTGACAGTATATAGAACTACACTTCGAATATGCTCAGTAAAACATTATTTACTGCAAATGCTCATATTTCCTGTAATATTCAAATTTTTGAATTCAAATTGTAATACAATGTTTGTTTTACGTATATTGTCAAGTATTCTGTAAATTTCGTGGAATTCGAAAGAAAACTCTGCATGTTATAATAAAAAAATATGCGGAATTTGAAATTTTCAATTGAATACTGATTTTTGCTTACATTCTGATCAATATTTTTAGTGTCTCACTTTGGGTCCTAGTAATACGCCTCAAGCTCTTTAAAATGACCTAGAATCAACCTCCTAGCTAAACGTGTTTCTACGCTACATTTATTTATAAACTTACATAAAGCTAATTCATAACAATCACGTGCATGCACCTGCAGTGGTATGATGACATCACTGGCAAAACAAATACTATGTGACAAACTCTTATAGATATGATCTATCCTTTCTGGGGTCAACCATTCTTTTCGCATTATTAGTCTCGCAGTTATTAGCGATTCAAATCTGATGGTATTTTGTCACACAAGAAAGTTCGACCAACTATCACTGTAACGAGCAGAAAGACGTTTTCACGTCAAAATAAGTTTTGTAAAATGCTTCTGTATTTTAGAATATATCCTTTCATGCACAAGTTAAATAAATTTTTCTTTTCTTCATCGGTACATTTTTAGTAGCCTTTTAGTGTGTACAGAAACATACTCTTAATATTTTTTTAGAAATTAAGGAAACATTGTGTGATGAAATATTTTAAGCCATGATGTTTCTTATTACTTTGCTTATAATTAAGATTCTAAATCAATGAGATGCTTTGAAAACTTCCCTACCTCATTTGCGGTGACAACTTAAGTTTAAGAAGCCCTGGTTTGAATTGGTGACAGTCAGTGGTGGCTCGTCAGCTCATAAACAAGCAGTGCTGCAAAAGTTGTATAGACCTAAGTTGTAGTTAATTTTGTGCTGATGATTTTGGTCTATAATGATGGCATACTAAAAATTGATAGTTTTTGAGTTATAAGCAAAAAAAACTGGGAAATTTTTTTTTTTCATGTTTTTGGACTATAACTAAAATTCCAACAAAAATTATTGGTAGCAAACTTCGGATTTGTAATCAGCACCCGAAAAACATAAAGAAGCAAAAAATTACAGCTCTTCCAGAATTGAATTTTATGAAAAACTACTTAACGACTGAGAAAAAGCGAAAAAAAGCCAAATGAGGAAGTCGAGCTAATCATGAGCTGGGAAAAATGCAGCTCAAATGAATGCAATTTCAAGCAGAGAAAGGGTTGCTTGTCTCCCACTTCACGTTGATCATTGCGTTAATTTCGGATCCTGAGGAGGGGTGAAACTTTGCAGCTTTGGTCTGTCTCTGTCTCAATTCTTGATTGATTTTCCATCTTCCTTTTGCATTTTTTATTACTTTTTTGCCATTTACGTTGGTCACTGAATTCCCAAAGTGGAAAAGTAATCCAATTAGAATAAAAAAGAAAATGCAATTTTTTAAAATAATTTCAGGAGGGACTGCAGCTCTTATGGACGAACCGCCACTGATGACAGCAATAAGATTACATTTAAATTTCCGTTCAGTTCTGCCAAATCACGTAGAAGAATTGGATGTCTGCTTTGATTTGTTATTGTTTTGTTGTATACTGTATATGTTTGTAACAAATGTGTATGAAAAATTACATTCACATAAATAAATAATTCCAAGCTTTACAACTTAGCATTTTTTTGTTTGTTTGTTTCTCTTTTATCATTTATTTAAATGGGTTTTTCTTCAGAAACTATGACTGTTTTGATAAAATTTTTTATATGTATGAGTATGTTCTATTGACCCTTAAAAGTTGTACCAAGAGTTTGGAAATACTCTGTATTTAATGTCTTATTAATATTGTTCCAAAAAAAAAATTGCAGGGTCAGTCTTGACATTAGGTAACTCTAGGTGATCATCAGGACTGGCACAGTGGTATCTGCAGGCTCAACTAAAGAACTGTATCTAAGCTTCTGTCAGTAGTTTTTAACATTGATTTTTAACAATTACAGTTGAAACTCTTTTAGTGAGCACCTCTCGTAATGAGTAATTTGCATAACAAGCAAAATAAATTGTAAAATATTGACTCGCTTAATGAGTGACGAGGAGAGGAATGGTCCGATGGTCAACGAGATTGCGTCTTTGGCCAAGAGCATGGAACTGGAGATGGATAACAATAATATTGATAAGCTTGTGGAAGAGCAGAGCCAAGAACTGATCACCAAAGACCTCATGACGTTGCATTATGTTTCACGGTAAGAAGTCGTGGAGGAGAGTTTGTCAGAGGAGGAGGTATCGGCGAAGCAGAACTCTTCTGGCGCAATAAGAGAAGGTCTGAAAGCGTGGGAAACTGTTGCATTGCTCATTGAGAAGCATCAGTCTAATAAGGAAGTAACTATTAGGGATGGGGATTTTTTTCCCCTGGTTTAAACCGGTTATTTTTTTAAAATCCTAAAAAATCCAAAAACCGGGGGGAAAAAACTGGGTCGGAAGATGGGCTCGATTTTAGGTTCAGCTAGAATAAAATTTACCAAGTTATAAAGCTTTGAATTTCCAATTAGACCAATTACCGACAACCGCTTCCTCGAGGCGTCTGTTGGTTGGCGGATTACTGAAAAAGTCTTTATGAACAGATGAATATTGACCAATGGATTGATATCCTGCGAAAGCAATACTAATAAAAAATTTTGTCTGCAATGCCGTTTTTTGTAGCCAAAAAATATTTATCTTTAGTCGGAAGTTCTGTGGCGTCTGAAGGATTAGTATCTACGTTGAATGATGATGTTTCCGATGACAGGTATTGACTCACAGATCAGCGCATTACTGAAAGAGTCTTTATGAGCAGATTAGATGATAAATATTGGCAAATGAATTAATTTCTTCTGAAAACAATGTTAATAAAAATTTTGTCTATAATACTTACTCATTTATTATTGTTACATATTGTATTATTACTCTGTTGCATTTTGGACAAATTTTGAAGCGTCAGCAGATACAAATGTTTCTAGACAGCACTCTATTAAAAAATGAGTTAGGTATGTATCATAAATAATAAACTCATTATTTTGATTTTTTTTTCCTGTAAACTGAATTCGCATTCCAGGTCGGGTCATTCCACCATAGAAAAAAAGACGAAGATTATTCACTCTCCTTAATGTGTTAACAATGTTATACATAATTTTCTTTGACTAAACGTTATTCATGAAATTTGTTAAGTATTTGTTTCGGCATAGAATGCATTATCGTACTTTACATTAATTTATATGAAAAAAATTGTTTCGCTTAATGAGTGTTTCGCATTATGAGTAAGATTCTGGAACCTACAATGGAACCTGTTCTATTTCCGTTTTTGACCTCCCTGAGTCCGATAAACACAATTTTGGAATTATGTCTGTCTGTCTCTCTGTCTGCCTGTGAACACGATAACTCGAAAACTATTAGAGCTAGGGGGATGAAATTTGGTATGTGATCTTTACACATAATTTGTAGGTTTTTATCAAATTTTGGATAAAATCCGTCTACGGGAAGTCTGCCCGTCTCTCTGTCTGCGGTCATGTGAACACTATAACTCAAAAACTTGAATAGCTAAATGGATAAAATTTGGTACACAGTTTTATCGTCATAAATGTAGGTCCGTATAAAATTTTGGGGCAAATCCGTCAAAGGGTTGACTGTCTGTTGGTCTGTATAATCGCATACTTGTATCTCATGAGCCCTTTGGCTTAGATAAATAAAACTTGATATCACGGATGCTAACATTAATTATAGATCTGTGCCCAATTTTCATCTCAATCGGTTAAAACACAGGTGTTCAAATTGCATATTTAGTTCAAAATGCACATTACGACTGTGTGTTGGCGAGCGTTTCGCTTATTTTACTTAAGTTAGTATGGTTGGCGTTTGACCTAGGCGGTCTACTAAGGAAATTGTATCGAGCCGCAAAACGAAAATTCATTCTGACATTCTCCAGATCGATGTCTGTGATTAACAGAGGTATGGTGAAATCTATGTGTGATATCTATAGTAAGATTTCGTACTCAAAAACGCTAAATAGAGTTGTGGTACCTCAACGCGCGTAACAATTGCGAACATACCCGATTTTTTTGCAAAATATTAAGTTTTTAAGAATTCATAAATTTTATATGTTTCATTGTAAATCACCATTCATATTTTTTTTTCTCAAAATAACCAGGCTCTGGGTAAATACCCCAAAAATATTTACCTACCAACTGGGTGTTTACCCACCCCACATTACTGGTCGGATGCGAGAAAGTTTCAGGGAGACTAGTCCCGCTGGTTTGTCTTCTGTGGACCTTACCGTCTCTTACCTTTGAAATTTATTTGCATTGAAAGAGATTTAAAAAATCTGTTTACTTTAATCCTATTCATGGATAAAAGTGCGAGCGGAGAAGTTCTATTAGGTATTTCAAACGATTTCAAGAAATGGAGTATTTTTGTAGGCGCTATTATTATGTTATTAGAAGATTTGTGCCCGTCTAAGACGGGCTTTTAGCTTGCCAGCAATAGCTCAGATCTGCTTGTCACAGATTTATTAACGAAATTTGTAGTAGAAAATCTCATGCATAATGGCACAGTGCTTAAGAAATTAGAAAAAAAGCATGAAAATCAGAAATGATGAATCAATTGACACTAACTGTCGTTTTGCAAAATATATAAATATTCAATTCCAAAATTAAGTACGTAAAATAAAGAAACTTTTTAACGAAAATTAAAGTAAAGATCTCCGAGAAGTTGAAAAATAAATTAATTCTAGTATAACGTCTATTTGATATTAACGGAGTTCCGCGTCGATTAATCTACATAAAATAAAAAAAGAGAAACTGCTAAACTCAGATAAATAAAACCCTGTCAAAGCTCCTATTTGATATTAAATCATCATCGAATCAAAACAGTATCTCGTGTGTAGTGTATGCTAATTTGTAGACAGACCGTCTGAATCTCTTTGGCACGTAGCCAAATTCCTGAGCGTTACCGATTTCGGAACGTAATTCTATTATAGATTTCTTAAGTAGTGTAATTTTGAACTAAAAGTTTAATTTGGTTCAAAGATTACAGAGATTTTATTAAGTGCTTGTTTCAAAAATAAACTTCTATATTAAATTGAAAATTATATATTAACTTTTTTGAGAGGGGAAGGGACGTAGAATATGTTTTGGCCTTAGAAATGTCTAAATCCGGCCCTGAGTACAGGAATAAAAAGCATAGCCATATTTAGTGTAATGATTAACCAATTCAATATTGCAAATGCATGATAAACTTCACGCAGGAAGATAAATTTGATTATAGAATTTCTAAGAGTGATTCTTTGTCTAACTGATTAATTTGATTTTGAAGTTGACAGTTTCTCCTTTTAAGTCTTTCATCAACCCTTTTACTAATTGACGATGATTTAGAAAATTTTAAACGTTAAAAATAGTTTCTATTGAGTTGGTTCATGCGATATCACAGTCAAGTGACAACCGTTACTCCACATATCCTCTAAAATCTCACCATGATGCGAATCTCTACAATATCTGAATTAGCGCAGTGCGTATGAAGCATGTTTACTTGATCATAAATTGGCTCCATTGATGCAACTGTATTTTGGAATACACTTGATACGGCTTAATCGGAAGTCTCGTGACGAAAACATTGGAATTATCATCATAATTTTTACCACTTTATCTAAGGGAAAATACTACATATTTAGAAATCACTGCAGACATAGAATGTTTTACTGTCTTTTAGCAACTTGACTAACAGAATGAGGGCCATATCGAAGGGGTACCATGATTGAACCCCGCCAAGGACGCAGGCAGAGGAGGAACGCAAAATTGGCCATTAAAAATTTAGTTTAGTTTGTGGCAACAGCTTCGTCCTGCTTGCGCTGTCTGTCTAGCTCGCATAAAAACCAATCCCACTATAGACGCCTATGGGAATGTCTTTTACCACGCCAAGTTGATCATTGTGCCCGCTAGGGTTTCCGTGCTTACTTTGATTGGCGCGAAACTGAGTTTTTTCTTCGTTGTGTTTTGAAAACCTTCCATCTTTATTTACAATTAACAACTAATAACAAACTATTTTCAACTTTAAGACAATCAAGAAGGAATTCATTCTACTTTAAGTTACACACATACACACACAAAAAAAACTACAAAGTAGAAATGTTTACATTCTTATAACAGATTGCATCTCTGTCGTCGTCGTAATAGAAAAAAAAAAACTTTACAAAGCATTTCTCACCAAAAAAGCGAAACATCGCCAAATACTGGCATCGAAAACACTCCCCATAGGAGTCTATAGTGGGATTGGTTTTCATGCATCTTGCTCATGCGTAGTGGAGAGCTTGGTGCTATAAAGTCACAAGCATCATCTCTCATTTCTCTCTTGCTCTTGCTTTATGTTCCTGTTGTCGACATGTTCAATTAATTATCATTTACCTTACTTTTAACTTGTTAAGTTTATTAAAGTTATAATTGTTATTATGAGTTAGTTCCTTCAGTGTTGCGTGAAGTTTCATCACACCTGCACGAGCCAGTTCACACATGCTTACCTGTCAACGGTGGTTTGTACCTTCCAAGTTACCTTGCCTATTGAGATGCAGTAGCTACTCTCTTTGTTGCAGTAACTAGAAGTTATATTAACTTCCTGTTTTGAAGCAACACGAGGGCTGTTTTGGCATAAACCTCGGTCAGATGATGAGGAAGAGACCTGAACTGGTAGAAGAGTAACTTTATCGTTATAAGTCATTTTTCCTTGCACATTAAAGCAATATTAAACACTATTTACTTATGGGATCCAATGGCGTAGGTATGGTGGAGCAAAGGGGGTGGGGTATAGATGCCCTGAGCACCAGTCTTGGAGAGCACCACAGAGACAAAGCAATAGAACGTTTATGTCATTTTTTAAAGCCTAATATGATAATGGAAGGAAAAATAATACCATGGCATTATTTTTTTCACCATTTATCATTCCTTTCGGACTGATGACAACAGTATGTAAATGATCTAATGCGTTAATATCCGATTGTCGAACTATCAGCGTAGAGTGTCGGCAAATATTGACGGACGGGGATCTACGATAGGCTGTGACCAGTGGCGGTTCGTCCATTGGGGCTACAGAGCTGCAGCACTCCCTGAATTTTTTTTAAACTTGTATTTTCGTTTTCAATCTTATTCTCTTACTTTTTCTCTCTCGGAGTTCCATGATTTACGAAAATGCAAAAAAGTAATACAAAATTGAAAAGAAGACAGAAAATGAATCAACAAGTAAGAGAGAAGCAGGTCTGAGCTGCAAAGTACTCTGCCACCCGCCCAAAATTCGTTCACTGCGCAGAAAATCCGGAGAGATAAAACAACCCTTTCTCCCTTTAATTTAGACGGGCTATGGGCTGCTGGGCGAGCAGCTCTCGCTGGCACGGAGTCAACTGAACGAGAAAAAGATGTTATTTTTAATTAATTTTTTTTTCCTCATTCCCACACGAAGTGACAATCTCGTTGGCTGTTTATGGGTTTTGGTTTCGGTTTGTGCTGCGTCGACAGAAACACATCTGGTTGATTGATTATTTGCTTTCTCTTGATAGAAGGCTACATTTCTTTTGAAAAAGATATTCATTTTTGGAAGAGTTATCGAGTGAAGTGGGCGAGGAGGGAAGTGTGTATGTGGAGCTCTGTTATTTATTTATTATTATTTTTGGGGTCGGCTGAATTGTCACATCAGCATTCGCTTACCTTTCTGTTAGTGAAACTAGTAGTTAATGTCATATGTTCTGGTTATTTAATTTGTTTGAAAAGCAGGAAATTTCGTATCTGGTTTCGGAATTAAAAAATTTGGCCTACTTAAAGATAAAATAGCTTCTTAAAAATGTATTCCCTTGATAAATATTATCTTGCAGCCCTCCTCGTTCCTGAGCTCACGAGCAGCCACTGACGGCTGTGACCTAAATGCAGCCATGTGTATTATTTCTATGGACAGAATGGATAAATAAGTATCTGAATGAATGAAGAATGTTTCTTCTCTGTTGTGTTTAATGCATGAAGCAATGCTCTAAGCGGACAATGCCCGTTTCCTGAGGTTTTCCGTATATACCATTCAGAAGTTTGAGAAAGTTTTTGTTCGCATATGTTTTAACAAGTATCTCGCATCAGAAGTGAAAAGAAATAATGACGCCAGGAACGCAGCACTGAGAAATATAACGGGATAGTCTCACAAAATCAATTCACAGTGGCGGAGATTGAGGAGCAAAATATTTAGAGACATCTAAAAGTAACCCTGAGTATAGGGGGTAGACAACAAAATTTTAAAATTTAGTTACAAAATTAGCTACCATTCCCGGACCCAATTGTTTTTGTTTTTTTCCCTTTCATATAATAACTAGAAAATCACCCGTCATAGTATGACGGGTGCAAATTTCCTTTTCATTCGAGAGGTTTCCCGTCTAATCTGACGTGTTTAAATAGATATATATGCGAAAGAAATGTTTAACATTGATTGAAAACAGATAAAATAAACATATGTTTTATGACAGGAAATATTTTTTTATTTACATATTATTTACATATTTCTTTATTTTGAAAACCTCTTGGTAAACAACATTCAGTGTGATTTCGTTGTTTAACAATTTCCCTTGTACTTCAGATGTCTTTGTGTAAATTTTAACGTTGCCAAAAAAATTATCACGATTGCACTAAATAATTAGCTGCATCGTGGCGACCAAACTATATCACGAGCATGATATACCACTGACGTGATTTACTACTTTCTATTAGAAAACGGAAATTAATTTGAAATATAGGATCAATATAATTTAAAATTTCTCGGGAACTATTGATCACGGCGAGATAAATTTTATAGAGCTATTAAATTTGAAATTAGAACGATAATTACTCTTTTAAATTTAAAATTACTGAAATTTAGGTTCTCTAATAATGAAGTAACGCTGTTTAATGTCTCGCAGTGCTATGGCGTGAGTTTTATTGTTATTGACGTCAGAGCGTTACCGGAGGATCTGGGCTATTATATTAGTAATTAGTCCTAATTTTAGGCAGCTAAAATGAAATAAAAATTAATTTTTTCCTCAAAAAGTGGCGGAGGTGGTCACTGCCCCCTCTTTACTCGCCGCCACTGATGATTCAAAGCGCAATAGCAAACTGTTAAATATAATATCCATTTTTCTTCAGAGTTGTTTAAATATCAGTATGCATCTCTCAAATTCTCGATATTTTCTTGCTGGCTACAGCGTTTGTTGTGCGAATATTAGAGCATGAGGCTGAAGCCATTTCGTAATGGGCATGCTCAGAATTCGTATTAATTTTTTTTTCTTCCACAAAGTCCACCGATAACTAACAAATAATTGCGCATTGACGTTTTAAAAAAATGAAATAATTGCATGAGGTGTCAGATTTATAATTTAAATACAGATAGGAATTAAAAATATACAAATACAGATATAGGAAATATTATTCTGCAAATTTTCGACTGTTATCTTATTTCCTATCTGGATGGATCTTTTGGAGGGAACAGACACCAATTCGGACGAATTATAAAATACTATCTTTTGTACTAATAATTAAACAGAAAAAAAACTCAGCCGAAATAACCGTCTTTCGGCATGGCTTTGATTTAAGAGTGGTTATATCTATAGAATCTCGATAATATTAACGGGATTGTTGGTTGTTATATAACATTTAACATCAGTTTATACTGACAGCTTATACGATACCATTTATTTAGCTTATGAAGGTCACTAACATTTTAGTTAGTAATATTTTTTTCTCGTAATCTAAATTTTTTTAAGTGAAAAAAAAGTAACATTTGAGTGAATAGATCTGCTGCATGTAGAGTTGGCCGTACAGAACCCTTTCATTCAATGACAGAAATTTAAAGGAATGCGTGAAGCAATTTATTTATTTCGCATTGCTTCGGATTGCCTAAAAATAGGTTGTTACGCCTACCGAACATCTGTAAAAGTATTTTATTTGCAAAGGAAGGCTTTCCACCGAAAAGTAAACATCGCAGGACATTGTTTAAAGTTTCCAAAAATGAGTTCTCAGAATAGCGCTAAGCCAAAGAAATATTTTGAGAACTTTCCGTTTCATCCAAGTGTTAAATTATTTGAACTAACTTTTTTGTAAACTCTTAATTCAATCTAAAACTTCCAGTTGTTTTCTTCTAAATGCCAAACCATTTCTAGATTTCAACATGTCCTTTAATCAGAAGTTACACGTAACCCTGTTTCCCTTCATACCTACCAATTGTTTTTTATTCATCTCCTTAAAAACTAAATTAACATTTTTTTAAAAAAAACTTAGAGTGAATATCTTTTGTTGTGATGTTTTAATTTTTTTTGAAGTGAAGCTTGAAAGAGAAAGAATGAATTATCGGCATTAATTTTTTTATATATTCACTCATTTTGTTAACTGCTGTCACCTGTTGTTCACTCGCAAATTTTTTATGACACAAATTACATAAAAGCATAAGTTATTATTATTTTAGGAATTAACTCCTTTGCGTACATTTTGAGATAGAACTATTTTCGTAAAACATTACCGAAAGAATTCAAATTCTGCGTTGTTTCAAATTTCATTATTGCATTGTAAGTATAACTTGAGAAATTGGTTAAATGTTGCATAACGAATAAGACACAGAGACTAGCACGTTTGGACGATTTTACACCGGAAAGGGGTGTCAAGCAATGAGTCATATGAGCGCATTTCCGGAGTTCTTTGTTAAATCACGCTCAGCAATACGTAAACATCACGCATCCATTCTTCACTTTCCCTCATTTTGATGAAAATAACTTCGCCTGGCGCATGCGCAAAAGCGCGGAGGGTTTCCGAATCCGTTGCTAAACAATACCTATAGTTTAAAGCAGTGAATCGGAAATTCACGAAATAGTAGCGGCTTCCTAATTGCATAAATGCAACCAATTTATTCGTGTTATGTAAGAATTTAATCTCTATTAAATGAAAATTATTCTCTGATTAAATTCATACTTTTCCAAAATTTTTAATAAAAACTGTAGCATGAGTATTACTATGATTAATTCAATATAATATTCAGTAATATAATATTCTGCCGGAATCCTTCAAATTTCTTTGATGCCTTTCAGAGCAAGTACACTCATCTAAACTCTCTCAGAAAAACACTTTTCAAGTACACTCATCTAAATCTCTGACAGAAAATTTTTGGATTAACGAAATGTCAACAATCTAATGCCTTCGGTCGATCAATCCTGGTAAATTAACTTTGTATTGGATCAATTGCTAAATATGAGTTTTCATTGTTATTGATAAACAATGCATGCAAATCTTGCTTACACTGCTTGTGTGTGAAAGTTAATTACTAAAAAAGACTAAAGATTACTAAAAGTAACATTACTAAGGTTTTTTTTTCATGTGGACACGTCATTATTTAGAAATACTAGAGACGTTCTATCATTCTTTGAAGACAGGAAGCATTGAGATTGGTTCTAAGTATGTGTATTATGAAATTACAGGGTGGTCCTAAATTATTGGTCTCATTTCAAAAATTAATATAAAAAACCCTATAATGCAGCAAGTTTGTTTCTTTTTTAAGTGAGAGAGTAGCTCAAAAAAATTTTTCAGATAGGTAACGCGCCATTCCGGCGCACCAAATCTGTGCAATCCAACGCAAGTGCCGCAATGGCTACCGTGCAGCAGAAGGCACGTCTCTGATCCACGAAAGCAAATCAATTGTAACTGTTCAAAGAATTATTCGGTTAGAGTATCGAAATTGTCAGTCTCCAAGTAAAAACTCCATTAAGCGTTGGTATGAGCAATTAAAAAGTGAAAGTCTCCCTCACTGATGCACATTTCTTGTTCCCTTTAATTTATCACACCAACGCTTGATGCAGTTCTTACTTGGAGACCGACAATTTCGATAATCTAACTGAATAATTCTTTGAACAGTTTCAATTGATTTGCTTTCGTGGGACTAGAGACGTGCCTTCTGCTGCACGGTAGCCATTGTGACACTTTCGTTAGTTGCGCAGATTTAGTGCGCCGCAACGGCGCGTTACCTATCTGAAACAAAAAATTTTTGAGCTACTCTCTCATTTAAAAAACGAAGTAGCTACATTGGAGGGCTTTTTTATATTAATTTTTGAATGGGTCCCACAGGTCTGCGATGAAAAAATTGTCGATAAAGCAAGTGGTGTTTTTTATAGTTTTTTGGATGCTGATTACTGGAAAAATAATGAAAAAATCCCATCACGTACAGTTTCATCACAAATCGCAATCTATTTTTTTACGAATTTAGTATATTTCGGACCAAAAAAGTATTATTTATACGAGTTCGATAAACGTATTTATGGACTTAAAACAATAAATTGGTGGATTAAACTACCAAACAAGAAGGAAGAAAATATTTCAATCCAGAATATTCCTCTGAATCGGTAAATTACCTATTAAACACAATATTAAAGACAGAGGAAACCAGTTGAAACCGGATACCTCTCCCACTTGCTAAAAAAATGTTACTTCCACCGCTTCACATAAAATTAGGTCTTATGAAACAATTTGTGAAGGCTTTACCAGAAGAAGGTGAATGCTTCAAATACCTTTGTGACCAGTTCCCGGGGGTTATCCGAAGCAAAACTGAAGGAAGGTGTGTTTATAGGACCAGACATCAGGAAAATTATGAAAGATGAAAATTTTGAGACTAAAATGGAAACAAACGAAAGAAAAGCCTGGGAATCTTTCAAACTAGTTATTACTAGCTTTCTTGGAAACAAAAAGGATCCAAACTACAAATCTATCGTAGAAGAGATGATAAAAAATTTCAAGATTTTAGGCTGTAGTATGAACTTAAAAGTTCATTTTCTCGATTCGCACCTGGACTATTTTCCTGAAAATTTAAGTGCAGTTAGTGAGGAATCAGGTGAAAGATTTCACCAAGATATAAAGGAAATGGAGAGGCGATATCAAGGAAAATGGAATGTCAGCATGATAGCCGAGTACTGCTGGATGCTACAAAGAGACCATCTCTGCAAAGTTCACAAGAGGAAAAGTGACAAAAGAATTTTTGAGGTAAAGAAATTAGTATTGATATTTAAATGGCTCTAAATAAAAATTATACAGGGTGTACACAAATGAAGTGACACATTTCAAAAATTAATAAAAAAAATTAAAAATGTTGGAACTACGATTTTTTTTCAAATGAGACGCATCTCAAAGAGTTTTTTCTTTAGATAGGTAACATGCCATTTCGGTGGGCTAGGGGGTCATAAATTACTGGAAATCAAAAATTTATTTAGAGCCATTATCTGAGAAAATATTAAAGCTGGAAGAAAAAGCATGTATTTGTAGGGAACTTTACTCTCTTTAATTTTACGCTCTTTGTGAAAACTGAAGAGTTTTCATGATATTCAAGAAAAACTAAAAACAGAAACCAGGAAACAAGCATCGGCTTCTGCTGATCGGTAGCCATTGCGTACGGAATTTTCTCGCTGTAACAAATTAAGAACGGCGTAACGCCGCGTTTATCTGAAAAAAAATGAGATGCGCTCTTATTTAACAAAAAAACCCGTAATTCCAACATTTTTAGGGCTTTTAAAATTAATTTTTGAAATGTGTCACTTTATTTGTGTACACCCTGTATATTAGACTTTAGAATTTAATATTAGTTTATTTCTCATTCTGTCGATAGCTACGATTTATATTTCTCATTTGTTGAGATTATGATACTAAATGTTTTACGTGGTCTTCATTCTCTTACACCGGGTTCTCTTTCCTTATTGTTCTCATAGGTGGTCGATTTGTTTTATTCTTATTTCTATTGCAAGATGCGTGATAAAGTAAAAGCGAACTAAAACCGCGCTCAGCGCAATAAACTGTTATTTTCAGGACAAGTGTCTGGCTAGGATATACGACAATCAACAGGTGACAGAAATTGTCTGTTTAGAGCCTTGACTCGTAAGTTATAGGGAACGAAACAAAAAATAGTAGGGAATGTTGTATAAAGAAGCAAATTTATCTAAACTTGCTTGCATAGCCACAGAGGCAGATGCTTATCTAGAACATAGTCCACATCAGTTTTTTCTTGTGCATAAGTGGATTTATCACTACATAGTTCCAAGAATGCTTTATTTTATCTGAATTTTTCTTTCCAAATAATGATATTTGGCAGGCTATCTGGAAGTATTTTTAACAGTCTTCTTGATACTTCTTTCGTGCCAGTCAACTTCAGTTTCTTTTTACTGTTTTGCCAGCACTTTTCTCGGTTTTCTTCCTCTAATTTCTTAGATTTTTTAATCCCAATTTAGTTATGTGAAAAAGCTGAGTAAATTTTTTAATAAAGTTTACCAGAATTAAAATTGAATTCCAATGTATTTAAAAAAGTTTAATTGTAGATAAATTTTATTTAAATGTTAAAAAATATAAATACGCACGTTGCAGGGTGAAGTCGGAACAATACTTTAACGTTCAGGTATCTTCCCTATTCCAATTGCGTCATTCTTTTTTGCGATTTGAAATGCAAAGATAAATTGTCACTTTTCGTAGAAGACCGTTGCGAAATGACAGAATTTCTGTTGTTAACTTGAACAAAATCCCTGTTTTCGCGAGAAGCGCACTCGCTGGGCGGGTTGTCAGGAAAAAGTTGGCCGCAGCAGCTGTTGTTTTTAGGGGTTGTGCTCCGCGAGAGGGCGTCGTCCGCGGACTGCGAGGGGGTTGACTCCTGGAAGACGGCAGTGTGGGAAAGATGATGGAGATGAACGGAGACGCCGACCGTCCCGAGCTTCTGGCCGAAACGAGCTTCGAGGTCCTGCTCTACATTTATGACCTGTCCAAGGAACTCGCCAAGTCCTTCAAGAAGATTCTCAAAGGTACTTGAAATTCCTTCCCGCCTTTTCTCGAAATCTCTCGGTTGTGCTTGTCAAATTTTGGACTTCATTAAAGAAGTTTGGTCTAAAATAATTCATTCCTCGTAAATGGCTAAATAACCCCAGCAGCACAAAGATATTGTACAATATTGAACAATTTTCTCAATATTACATAATATTGTACAATATCATATGATATTATATAATATTGTACAGTATCGTGGAACATGTTGTGCTATCTGGGAACTGGAAGACTTCTTAAAAGAATTCCTAAGATCCAACAGGTATACTTTCGGATGGTGCGTCAAGGAAACAAAGCTACTGACATACATATTAGTACAAAAAGGTTTTTTCTTAAAAAAAATTAGACCTCAAATGGGATGAAGAATATTAACACGGTGCAGAAACATTGATATTGCATGTTTTTATCAGATTTTTCAGTATTGATGGACATAAAGAATTTTATAAGACCAACTTCATATGAAACACTTTGTTTTATTACTCTTCATTTTCATTTTTACTTGTCTTTCATTAGTTGAATTGTTTGTTACAGAAATCATGTGAGTCCTTAATGTCAAAATGCTGGGAGCTTTTTTTAAAAAAACCGATTAATTCTATGAATCAATAATTAATTTTTTCACATGGTAGATTTTATATAACCATAATGTAACTTTACTTAACTCTTGTTATTTTTTCACTCATTATATAAATACTCCTTTAAAATATGGAATCATCATAAACGCAATAAAAAAAATGAAAAAAATTATTCATTTGGTTTCTGCAATCAACGATTCAATTATTATTGCTCTTTTGGGCCTTTTCATTACACCACCTGCATTTCTTTTTCAACTCTTTAACAACGACACTGTTTTCCTCTCCATTCAATGATAAGTATCTGATCGCCCGACACCGCCGGAACCGTCATTACAGGGCTGTATGGCTCCTTTCCTGTTGAATAATTTTCTTACGGAACAACAGGCTTGACAAATTGTGCAATTTACGTAAAATGGAGAGCCAGATATTACAGTGCAGACACTTGATCTTTTTTATATTGCAGCCACGAAAATAGTGTTAGAATGCGGAAAAAAGAGAATTCTTGGTTTTTAATACGTGCGTTTCGTTGTTAAACAAGTTAGATCAATTATAAACGAGGTTAGCGAAAAATGATAATAGGAAAATTTTTATGTTTTCTGAGATTTAGTGCAATGTTTACAGATTAAGTGTATAGAAAACAAAATTTCTAATGAGAATAAATATAAAATTTTACATTTTTTATGCAATTTTCCTATAAATAAGGAAAGTTGTAACTTTCTTCATTCATCATGATGAATCCTTTTAGCAAATCCAATTCAAGACATGAATAATTAGTATTTGGAATTTTATATTCATAATAATGTATATTACATTAAATGGAAGCTATACAAGCTTTAATTATTTTAATAATTCAATTTTTTATGTGCATGTTAAATTAGTCTAAAAGTTAAATGTGTTCTGTTTGTGTGTAATCTCTCTTTGGCCTTGTTTGAATCGCGAGTCTTTACTTTCCCGCATTTTTTTAAAGCTTCACTGTTACATTGAAGAAAATTTTGACTTTTGGAAGTTTCCTGTTGAATCTGCCTATTTTACAGATATTGCAATTCATTTTATAATCTAGTTTCTTGAAAACCCCATAAAAAGTTTCGATAAAGATTTAATAAATATATTTTCCGATGTCTTTG
>BGPR01000973.1:265733-277043 GCA_013235015.1 Araneus ventricosus | reverse complement strand
GTTCTGTTTGTGTGTAATCTATCTTTGGCCTTGTTTGAATCACGAGTCTTTACTTTCCCGCATTTTTTTAAAACTTCACTGTTACATTTAAGAAAATTTTGACTTTTGGAAGTTTCCTGTTGAATCTGCCTATTTTACAGATATTGCAATTCATTTTATAATCTAGTTTCTTGAAAACTCCAGAAAAAAGTTTCGATAAAGATCTAATAAATATATTTTCCGTTGTCATTGAAAGGGATAAAAGTTTAATGTGCAGTTGTCAGTGAAAAGAACTTTTGTAAAATTTAATGACATGACACATTTAGATGGAATATGCATTAAAGTTGACCTTTTTCAGGTGTGGACGAGACTATACTACGGACTGCAAAATCATGGATTGTGATTCGGTGAAATTCTACGATGTTAATAAGCAAACGCAGTCAACATAATCATCTTAATTGTTAAATTTTGATTTCGCTACCTAAGCCTACTTAGGATACCAAAAATTTGAAATGAGATTTAATGAAATTATCCGGTGTTAATAAGCAAAAACAGTCGACATAGTTATAAAAATTTGAAACATTTAAATCAAATTTACCATATTAAACTATTTTTCTAATTATTTGTAACAAATACTAAGGATGTTAACCCTAAATTTAATATTTAGTATCAAATAACGAAATATTAAGCCATCATTTTCATTCACTTCTAATTAAAACTGGATTTGTGTATTTTATTTAAATTCCTGTATGAACACTTAGATTCTCAAAAATATTTCTTCTGGTAAAAACTGGGTCATTCTTTCTTTTTTTAAAATGAAAAATAGATAGAAAGTGAAAAAAGTTTAAAACCCGTGCTTACGAAAATTCCAAGTTGTTTTCAAAGTTAGCAGTGGGAAACGTCACGCAAAACCAAGTTGTTTTCAAAATTCAACATTTCAGTCAGGTGACCGCTTTCGAGTTGTTGCCATAACAATGATGTTGAAATGCCCAAACAAGTGGTTAATTAAAAATACTTTTGATAATTTATATAGGAAAGCATATTGGCAGTAATAAAGTTTTTAGACTTCGATTATTTACTACTAGCCGCCTTCGGCGACCATCTTGATTGCAAGAAATAAAGTGTCAACTGAATCACTTAAAAATAATTTTATATTCATTGTAGCCTTAAAAAGTAGTTTTAAACTTCAAATTGCTATAAACATTTAACCCGTGTTTATTTCGTAGCCTTGCACTCTTTTTCTGTTACTTGTCTACATTGACGTAAAATACGCAGTTAATTTCAATATTACATTGGCACGGCACATTTTACGTCCAGAAGCATGCTAATTGGCTTAAAACACGCTGATAAAAAGAATTAAAACATAGCAACGATAATCTTTAAGTTTACTGGATTATTTCATTAATATACTAACCATCTTGAGGACTTCCTTTACAGATTTCACAGAAAAATTGATCAAATATAAGAAGGTTAAAATCCAGTAAGATATTTTCTTAGTTTTCAACAATGGTAGAGAAACACGCAGTTAAATATTTGTTTAAACAATGAAAACGGTTTTAAATGCATTGTGACAATGAAAAGTATTGTTGTAAATTATGCCAGAAAATATATTTAAAAAGTTATTAAAATTAGATAAAAAATTGTACGGCAACTTAATTGATGTCATTGAAAAGGTAATTTTTTACTCTTTCAGATGGCGTAAAAATGGTTTTGTTGCTGTAATATTTTAGGAAATTATTAAGGATAGACGCCAAAATTTCGCTTAAGTTTTAATTAATTAAAATCCCAATTAAAAATTCAAAAACGGCTCCGAGATGTGCATTCCACCCTTCAAAAAATGTTCGTGCCAAATTTCGTAGTTCTAGGTCTAGCGGTCTGCCCTGTAGAGGACCAAAACACAGAAACACACACACAGATACACACATAGACACACACACACACACAGATACACACACATTCTCCTTTATAATTAGTAGAGATTAGATAAAATTAAATTCATTATCAGAAAGATTGGCTAAAGTGGCTCATTATTAGAGCAATATTAATTAGAACGTTATTATATTGCCTTACTCTAGTTACTTTATTTAAAAATTCCGTAATTACTGCCTTAAAGTTTATTGAAAAACAATCTAAATGCTCCTCATATTTCAATAAATATTTGCACTTTTTGGTTGAAGGAAATAAAATTTTTAGTGGTTGGATCTTTTGTGAATTCTTCAGTTTTCGTGCTGTTTTTATAATAAAAAAATCGCAGATATTCTTTTTATCATCAGCATCATAAGAGCAATTAGAAAAATATTCCAAATTCAAAGGAATCGTAACAATTATCTGAAAATAGATACTGTTTATTCGCAGTATTTTTAGAGAAGCCGAGGTTTTCTAAAATTCAAAATCCAACTTTTAAACCCAAATTTCTCCTAAAAGTTAAATATGCCCATTTATCTCATCACTTATCATCATCGGATTTTGGTTTAAATAAACAGTTTACTTATCTAAGGATTGCAGCGTTCCTTGAAGCAACAGTCTGTAAATTATTCGTTTACTTAGACTATCATTTTCAATAATTTACTAGCCCTACACTGCTCATTTTATCATTATTATTTTTCAAAAATAGTTGTGTAAATATATACAAATAAACGTAAGAAATGTAGGGCAAATAGCTAAACTATTGAATTAAATTTTGAATTTAATATTTTAATTAAATTCAAATGACTGAAAAAAAACATTCATTATTTAGCTAAAATTTCTTTAGTTATAAAAACTTTTCTTCTTCAAGTCAAAATGTAGCTAAGCAAATGATTTTATTAATCAATTATAAAATTATTCAAAATTAATTGGGAAAAGACAAAAAATTGTAGTGTTGCAACTTATGAATTTACTTTGCAGCATAGGGTTAAGAGGATGATAGATTTCTCAATCATTTTTTAAAAATTTGAGCCTATTAGTGTGGAATTTTCGTCATAATTTTATTATATAATTAATATATCTTAAATTCCTGTATTGTACTTAGCTTCCTATTGGTGACAAATGTATAAAAATTACTGAAATTTTACAAAATTTCAAAACATCCCATACACACCGAAACAATTTTTTTCACATGATTTCTTTAAATATAACTGTTATTAAATAAATAATTCATTAACATCAAACAATTCTGTATCCTATTTTGGGTATATGAGACCAATTACATTAAAATGTTTGCTTCCAATGCAACATTAAGTGAATTTTCTCTAAAGATGTTTATAAATTTATTGCTGCTAGGCGATATGATGATATTTTAAGGAAACAATTATGGAATCGTGAACCAACTCCAAAATACACATTTTGAGATATAACTGATTTCAGAAAGCATCACAGAAAAAATTTTAATCCTTCAGTTTTCCAAAATTAAAAAGTAGTCCGTTGTACAACGAACTGTTCCAATTTTGCACAGGAAAATACATGCTCTCAGGTGCAGTTTGAAATGCTGAACTAGAAATCCATGAAATGGAAATTGGTTTCCGATTGCGTAACATATTCTCTTTATTCACAAATCTGACACTATAGATAGATACAAAATATGAAAAAGTCACTTTTTATGAAAAAAAATTGAGGTGTTTGATGGTTTGCAACGTTTAGTTTGTCAAAATGTAAACAAATAAGTAATGTTTCACAATATGAAAGAAAACTGCTTAGTTTGGAAGGAAAAAGAAAGTTGTCCTCATCTCCAGATTATCAATAATTTATTGATGAAAATTATAATTAGTCTTTAGACATACAGTGATTTCTATCCACGTAAATAAAGGGCACTTCAGTTTTTTCAAGATATTTCTGTATCCCCAATGCTGACGTTTCTCAAGCTATTTCAAGAGTTATTGTTTGTGTTGGCTGCTAGGATTTCTTTTGTTACTTCTTCGGTTCCTTTTCTTTTACCTGAGTACCATTCCTCTCTTGCCCCCCCCCCATATCAACCTCCCTTTTTTCTAGTTACATAGGAAAAAGAAGACTTACGATAGATAACTAACAACTGGGTGATTTTAGATGGTAACTATGGGTGATTGCGCCTCATTTCAAAAGTTTGAAAACTACCATAAAGTAAAAATTCGTCATAAATTGACATAATCCAGAAAATTCACTTGTTACACGTTAACGGATATAGGAGCGCATTTCAAACAATTTCATTAACAACTCAAGAAAAGCATATTTTAAAATTATCAAAAATTAATTTAGAATTCACTATATCACTCCACAATACCACCATTCCTAAAAGTGTGACATCGAGCTAAAAGTGTCATATTTTAGGGTAGAAAATAATTTTCAAACTATAAAGCGTGACCCCCGCTCAAATGGGGTGATATAGACATACACTGGGGTAGTGAAAAGTCTGAACTCACTTCTTCTTTAGATTCTTAACACCTGGAATCAAAAATCTTCTTTATTCAAAATACTTGATTTTAATTTACCAAAGAATCGCGCGTACTTGAATTCTTTGTTTTCCTCATTAATTTACGAATTATTTTATTTATTTATTTTCAATTTTAGTCACGAAAAACCTGCTGGAAAACCATAACGTTTTAGAAGAGTACCTAGTATACAGCTTTATGAGTTGGTCATATGGATGAAAACGCTGCCCGAAAACAACTCCAACATGAGATGGCTTTTAATCAGACACTATGGCACTGCGATTGAAATGTGTACCAAAGTGGCATCTCCGAAAAAGTAAAGGCAAATTAAAAGTATTCTTTTTAACTTAAACCATTCTGGGATGCTTAGGATAAAACCGTTGCCAGCAGATACCGTTACATTATTTGTAAACAAATCTGTTTGTAACGACGCCAATAAGCCATTAAGAATGTTATTATTACTTCTAAGCACTTCTAAGATTTTTAAGCCTTGCTAGTTTATCTCTTTTCGAAATAAGTTACTGTTATTGCGCTCAGCAGTGCCGTACTGAGGGTGTGGCGAGATTGGCCCCGCCAAGGGAGCATACAGAGGGAGGCGCAAAAATTATCGTTAAGAAACAAGGTTTTAAAGTAAAATTGGTGCGGTCTGCTGTGCAAATAAAGAATTCAAGAGTAAGCCCTCTGTAGCTGATTAAATATAACGAGAGTTGCTAACTGTTGTTCTATAGATGATATGTCCTGTAGCTAATGATTATATTTCGCGTTGCTGGCGGCTGATAGGGAGGTCGAGAATAGTTTTTTTATATACGATATTATAAAATTTTCAAAATCTGTGTAAAAAAATGCATGAAAGTAGTTTTGTCGAGGAGGGGTGGGGTGGGGATCACAGAGTTGAAGAAAAATTTAAAAAAAAAGTAGCAAGTAGTGGGGGGGGGGACAAAGCTTTGGTAGTTCTAGCAGAGAGCATGGGATTGCCTCGGTACGGTCCTGGAGTTCAGTGCACTACCAAATAATTGCTGCGATGCAAAAATGTCCACTTCCAAAGGATTTTGAAATTGCAAATAATTAATATCAATTATAACATATATACAAGTGCAATGATTAGAACTGGAAGAGGATAAGAAACAGTAAATTGATCAGCCTTTTTTTTGAACTATCGTTTACATCTAGAAATGGTTATATTTCTGAGATAATCATATATATTAAGTAACAAGACGCCCCATAAGAGTCAAAATAGTCCCAACTTTAAACTTTGCTTCAGATATAAATAAAATGCCACGAATTACTTGTCTTATACTAATAAATAAATAGTTTAGATAGAAAAATTCAAAAAAGATTACTTAGTCTTAAAAACTAACTTTTGAAGAATTTTTCTTCCGAACTTTTACTGTACATTGAATAGGGTCAACCTGTTTTAGTACATAATGTCAATTCTCAGTATCATAGTTCCTTTGAAGATTATTAATTTCCGTTGTATGTAATTTCGTACTATTTTAGTGACCAGAGGGCCCAAATGAAATTAGATTGTCTTGTTGCTCACTGTTTTCCTTACATTGATCCCTCCTTCGATCCCTCTAATATCTAGACTATCCAGGACTGAAGTTGAGAAAATATAGTCATTTTATTTTTATTTAATTAGCTTTTTCTAAAAGTTTGTCGCTTTGAATAAATGTTCTGCCTCCTTTTCTACACAGATCGCTAATTCAACGTGTGAGAATGTGCCATGAAATAACTCAGAAATTCCGAGCAACGAATTCATTTCTGCTTATTGAATTCAGTACAGTTTATAAAACCGGCCGCCAAAACAAAAATATTGGCACCTTTAACTGCTCCATTTCCAATGCAACCGGGTCTCAACGTCTGGACTTCGGCCAGTCATTTTGAAAAGTCACACGAGCGCTTTTTATTTACATGAGTTTCGTAGTGCGAGCTTGGCATCACCTCAAGAAAAGACTCATGACAAGGGACTGTCAGATGAAAAAATGTTTGCAAGTCAGAAGATGAATTGCTTTCTCGCCTACAGTCAGAAAATTAATTTAGAAAATTTAATGGAAATTTGACATATTGCTAATAACATTTGACCATTCTTGGTGATTTAATCGTTTATTCGAGTATTTTCTACCTTTTGAAGTTTGTGACTGAACTTTAAGTATTAACTTTAATTCTAACTAATCGAACTTCCAGTATTAACTTTAATTCTAACTAATCGAACTTCCAGTATTAACTTTAATTCTAACTAATCGAACTTCCAGTATTAACTTTAATTCTAACTATTTCAGTGTTAACTTTCATTGTAATTAACGTCATGTTCCATGAATTTTGTTGAAATTTAACCGCCTTCGAATTGATTTTAGAATTTTGAGTAATCAATATAAAAATATCTTTTGTGGTTCTTGCATGCATTTAATTTTTGTTTTTCTCATGAGATAGCAAATTTCTGCAACAGAGTCACTTCATATTCATGTGGCATAAATAAAATGCACCTCGCAACTTTAAATTTGGCTTCCTTTGCACATATTGCAGATGGAAATATCGCATTTCACAGAATTGGCACGACACTGAGTAAGATAACATGCAGTTAAGTTTGCCATGTGACTGTGGCGTCACGGGAATTGACTCTATTAAAATAACTTTTTAAATTTTTTTTTAAATCTTGCAATTAAAAATGCTAAATTGAACCAGATTTTCTGAATTCAATCAGGGTGTGGTAGGTATTTGGGGAGAGCAGTGTTAAGTCGGAGCATAGAGACCAGAGAGGCAAGGGGGGGGGGGTATAGATACCCCGGGCGCAAGTTTTAGGGGGCGCCATGGAGTGGAAACATTAATGAGTTTATGCCATTTTTAAAGCAAAATATGACGATGGAATGTAAAAATAATACCATGCTCCGGGCGCCATTTATACGCTTGCTAAACCACTTATGACGACTGGGGTAAAAAATAAATCATATTATTTCCCGAGTGTCACTATTCCTCGCTACGCCACTGGTCATGATGACAAAATGTTGCTTTTTTGTCACTTTTTAAAATCAAATACGATGAGGGGGCGAAAAGATACAATGTCCCGGGGGGCGCGAAAAAATCACTTCATGACCCGGGCGCCACTCATCCTCACTACGCCACTGAACAGCTGGTCGGAAATCGGGACAGTCCCATTAATCCGGGACATTTAATTACCTTAACTTAGCAATGATAGCATGTATCTACACACGTTATCTAATAATATTTAAAAGGATTTAACCGCTTAATTAAAAGCCCGAGAATACTCGTGCATCGAATTATCGCATTTTTAGGCTTATAAACGAAAATTTAATCATTAATTAGCTTTATAATTTTACACAAAAATTACGTAGAATCTATGAACATCTCAAGTATTATATGCTTTCTTAAATGAATGAAAACAAAAGCCCTTTTCCAAAACAGAAGGGATCATTTTATTAGATAGCAAAGAAAATGAATGTTAAGGGGTTAAGTATAGAACTACCCTTATTCAGTAAAATTGGGTGACTACATTGTATGCACCGTGAAACGTGTGAAAGATAATTCTTCAAAGCAAACTTTATACAATTAAATTTAATTAATAGCTTCAAAAAGTTTTGATTTAAATTATTTACTTAAAAGTAAGAAACTGAGTTATCTGGGGCATTTGATCAAAATCGGAACAAATTGGAAAAGAGTTTTTCAATCTCGGATCAGCAGCATGTTAAGCGTAGCATTAACATTGAAAAAAGTTATAAAAATAGTAATAACGAATCGAGAAATAACACTGAAAGTCAGTAAACAAATGATGATCGTAAGAATATAATCATCAGTCAAAAATAATAATAAAATTACTATTAAAGTATAAATACTGATAGTAATAATTAAAAAGAATGTTATAAAACTTGAATTTCCTTAAGAAAGCTGCTGAATTTTGTAAGAAAAATTTTTAAAATAAAATTTCATGGTGTTAAAAAATTCATTACATAAAGAAAAGTTTTTCATATCGAAATACTCACTTCTACCTAAATTAGAATAAATTTGTAAAAATATTTGAATTTCACTGATTTCAATAAAATTTTATAAAGACAGCATTCGTGATTAATTTGATGTGTACCTAAGCGTTACTTTTTAACCAGCGCCTACACATAAAATAAATCATGAATTTGGTTTATAATTGTTGATTTTTTTACTTTCTCATATGCAAAATTTCTCGGAGAAAATATTGTAAACCTCAAGAAAAAGGATTTTGATGAATTCGGCGATTTAGATCTCCCTGCCCCAGGAGCACAAAGTTATTGTACAGTATAGTACGATATTGAACAATATTCTCAATACTGTATAATATTGTACAATACCGTATAATATTATATAAAATCAAACAATATTGTACACTATCATGCAACATGTTGTATTACCTGGGTGAGGCTGAAAAAATTTATTTTGGAATCGTTTCTGAGTGTCAATCTGTCCAGTTGTATATAAACAGGATTACTCAAAAGTGCTGCAAATTAGATAGATTAAATTTGGTATGAGGTCCTTTGATAAATATGGCACTATTTTGTTTTTCTTCGTAACAATGCGAAGAACCTATAAGAAGTATGAAAAAGTGCCTTAACCTATTGAGGAATTTGGTCCAAAATTTGATACTACAATTTCGGTTTAAAAATAACAGATCAAATTTCTGTAATCTAGCTCGTTGTCTTTTCGAGTTAACGTGTTCACATACACGCAGATATAATTCCAAAATAAATAAATAATAAATAAATAGAGGAAAGGGGACTCAAGGAGGTCTGAAATGTGAAGATTTATCACCAACTTGAGATTTTAATTTATTGACGTTTACATTACTGCACGCTTACTTTGAGTACAAAAAAGTAAAAAAAGATAAAACCCTTGATCATATTCATAAATGTTTCAATCATGTTAAATAGTAAAACTATTTAACATGATATTAACTATAAACTATGATTGAAAGAAAATAATTTAAAATTAAACAATAATTCTTAAAAATTCAACGAAATAATCTTTCAAACAAATTTATAGAGAAATTTAGCTCAATTTACAAACTTTTGTGACAGCATATTTTGTTAATTCAGAGGTGAGGAATATATATAAGGAAAATATAAACATTTTATGTGTCATTGCTAAATTAGACGTTTTTATTTATTTATTACCCATTACGACCCACTCACCCATAGGGTATGAAGCGTTTTAACGTCGTCTGGGAAGAGTACCAAAAAGATGATACATAGCACAAACAGTCAACAAATACAATCAGTATAAACATAACAAATGCAATAAAACACATAAAATATAATAAAATAACAAATAAAAATAAATAATAAAATATAATAAATACAATAAAATAACAAATAAAAATAAATAATAAAATATAATAAATACAATAAAATAACAAGTAAAAATAAATAATAAAATATAATAAATACAATAAAATAATAAATACAGAATAAAAATACAATCCTCAAAAATAATAATATATATAATACCTTATATAGATTTATATTCATTCAATGTGAAATACATTAACAACAAATACGGACTATTCGTATTTGATGAAACTTAGATGTTTGACGTTTGTGAACATTTAGCTTAGCAGAGATATATAAAAGGATTTTTATATTATTAGCTAGCCGCCTTTGGTAACCAGCTGATCATTACGAGCAAAAAATTTCACTCGCATATTTTACGTGTAGCTTGGTCTTAATGGTGTTCCTTCCCCAGTAAAATATTTTTAAATTTCTAATTTTAATAAATATTAACTCGTACTACTTTAGAAGATTCACCCCTGTGTTCATTGTGTTATGTATCTTCCCAGTTCTCTTTCTGCCATTTTATCTAGAATTTGAGCTTTAATTTGAAACGTGAAATAATTAAACTACAGCTAGCCCAAAATAACTTGCTTGCTGGATCGAAACATGCTCATAGAATATATGAAGATGATAAGTGAAATCTTTCAGCATCGGAGTTATTTGTGTGATACCGAAACTATTCACTAATTTTTTCAATATTTTAGAGAATTTTTGT
Source organism: Araneus ventricosus (assembly GCA_013235015.1). Lineage (NCBI taxonomy): Eukaryota > Metazoa > Arthropoda > Arachnida > Araneae > Araneidae > Araneus > Araneus ventricosus. The sequence goes on along the minus strand of BGPR01000973.1, from coordinate 266,658 downwards.
TTACTGACTCAATAAAAATTTATCTGTAGCTTAGTTTAGTGTAAAAAATTATAATCAGTATCACATAGTAAAGATACGATTTCAACTACCCTTGCTTACTAAAAAATAATTCGATATTGCTCAGCAGTATGTTTCTCTAACTTGCTTTTTATATAGTTTAAAAAATTTGGGGCTGTTTGTCCATTTTATTATATTATGATATTTTATTTGTATTAATTTTTATGCATTCACAACAATTTAAACAGCAACAGTTTTTATAACTTTCAGTAACATAATTATTTATTTTAAAAAAGCACACGAACAATAATGCGAAATTTATAGGCTTAAAAAGTTTCTTCGATAAATACATTGGAGACATGTCTGGTTTATATTATTTCTAAACTAAATTGAATAATTTGATTCATGAAAAAGAGTTCGACAGCAAAAGCAAATAAATAAAGAAAAAAAGAGGCCAATCTCCTGTCACATAAGAAGTCTGTGTAAGAAATTCCTTTCGTGGCTACAACGATGTCACCAGTTCGGTATTTCAACAGCATAACTATGGGATCAACATTAAAAGCAAATCGGTGGTTGTATTATTGACAGCTGCATCTCTTTCTCCTTATGTTCGTAGCACTTATCAATCATATTTCCCATCTTTAAAACACCACCAAATTCTCCATCAATGACATCGCTAGGATGGCAAGAGAACAGTGCACCTTCCAGGTCGTGCCAAGAGAGATGTTCGACCTCATTTGAACCCCCATCGCGACAGCAAATTGTTTTGAAGTGTGTTTTCTCGATCTGCTGAAAGTAAATCAGGATAATTTAAATATAGATCCAGAATCTAGACCGAAATTTCAAAGCCCCATTGTACCGCAGCGTGGTTTAGGGATACGGAACAGGAAGCCCTTTTCTGATACTGTCTCATCCCACGCATTCTCGT
>BGPR01000973.1:186236-261408 GCA_013235015.1 Araneus ventricosus | reverse complement strand
TTTATTTTTGGCACCTTCTTGTTTGAAATTTTTATCGTGGGTTGTTCTCTTTCTGAGAACGGGACATTTGGGCGTCCCGAAGATGTGCTTGGGGTCAACGGGACAGGCTACCAAAAAGCGGGACGTATGGTCACATTAGATATACCATTTCCTTCAGATGTCGCCATAGAAAAAAGTCCAAAAGAGTCGAACCTAGTGATCGTTGGAGGCATACAACCGGATCGTTTTGTACTATAGTATGATTCCAATAAAGTTTATTTTCCCGCGAACCCAAAATGACGTCATACTTTTTCTTCCGCGTTTTTCTCGAAAACAGTTGCGTCTTAGAGGAAGGATCTTTGGCAAATTTTTATCTACTCCGAGCGACTGTCTTTGCTCAACACGTTTTATAGGTTCTTGAAGGAACACCCTTTATAAATATAATGATAACTAACTATATATGATTTTAATTTCGATCACCCTCCCATCCCTTTTATATTTTTGCACCTTTTTGTCCACTCCTGAGGAGAGGTGCACTAGATTCACTGCAATAATGTATTTTCCTGTTTTGAAAGCTAGGAACCTCAGTGCAACAGTTACTTCCTGCATTAATCCTTTGTGTGTTTATTTCAGGGAGAGACTATTCTCGGGGAACCCGATCAAATTCTGACTCTTGGTAAAACAGAATTGCCTTACAGTGTTTTTCTCGAATACATATTTGCCCTGGGAGAGAGTACATACAGGTGAGTCTGATTGTAAAAAAATTTTTCTCCGCCTCATCTAACTATATTCCGCCAACCGGCACCAGGAGTATGTGGATGAGAAGTCGCCGGATAAGAAAGCGGGTTCTCGTTTGTCTGGTAGGCGTAATAATGGCGTGGGTTGAGTTACCCGTCACCGATGACGATACGTATCTTCGGGAGGGGTTGAGCCGTGGCCGGTGTTGGCCATTCTCAGTATCGAGCTGTTGCAGCAATGATTCTTCAGGTGACCCGGACGCCAAGGCAGTGTGGGGGGAGCTCGACTTAAGGTTATCTAATTATATTATATCGTTGCGAAAACGTTAGGATATCTTTCAAATTATTAACTTGCCATCCAAGTTAATTATTCCAATAAATAACCTTAAATAAAAATTATATTGATTTTTGATGGGGCTTTTTCATTCCTCAACCCCTTCCCCCTGCATCAATCTTGAGCTTCATTTTATATCAGCTTAAGGTATCCGACTGGTTTAAAGTCGTCGTTTTTGATGAAATTATCAAAAACATTTTTATGACTTAATTTTGTAGCCTGTTTAATCAGCTTTCTAAAACTGTCTCACTTTTTATTCTACGTGAATTACAAATGGAGTTACAGCTGTTTTATTTCCGAACTGTAAGCATTATTTTATGTTGCATGAAAATTTTAAATGCGTTTTCTGAGAAATGATATTTTTGAGGAAAACTGTCGACCGTAACAATAGTTTCTCAAAAAGTTATTCAAGTATTGATATGAAATTTTCTGAGATTGTTTTCTGTGATATGCTTGATGTTTTGCTCTAAAAACTAAGGTCAATTTTAAAATCAAGTATTATTTTTAAGTGATTAAATATAGACAAAAAGCATTTTTTATGAAAAATTATCAGTTTAGTAACTATGTTCAGCTGTATCTCAAAACTATTTTGAAGTACGAGAAATATTTTAGAGCATAACACAGATAACTGTCATAAAAATATAGTCCTACAAGGATTTACGTATATTTAGAATATGATTTTGTCTATGGCTGTTAGCGTAAGGCAAATATTTTAGTCATTTTTCTTCAAATTTCTCAAGTTTATTTTAAAAATATTATTTTGAAACCCTAATTTTACAATATTTTCATAGTTTTAAAATATATGCAGTTGAAAAATAACATTAAAAATATATATAAGTTATTTTTGAAAAAATGTCTCCGAACACAGTCGGATACCTTAAAAGGCCTTTTTTAAACTATGGGTTGCGATACCATACGGATTGTTGTAGAAAAATACTGGGATCGCAAAAACTTATTCAGGGAATTTCCCTTTCAAATTCTCGATATTTCTAAACAAAAACAGTTGAGAAAATCCTCTCCACTTAATTTCATCAAAATTTACCAAACTTCTTTTTTTTTTTTTTTTTTTTTTAGTTATCATTAGTTAATGCTTTATTTTCCTATTTATTTTTCAACTTTGGGATCGTGAAAAAATGTTTATGGCAGAAATTGAGCCACGAAAGTTTTTAGCTCTTAAAATGGAGGCACCCATGGGAAAAACTTAAGAAACTCAGCCATATATAAATTATTCGGTCTTTTATTAATTCATAAAGGATTTTTTTAGCAATGACTCATTTGAATCAAAATACGAACCATTTTATTTAAGTTTGAGTTCTGTTTTTATGGTTTTTGTAGGTCACCCGTTAGTAAGACATGCTGGTAATTGAACTAGGGGATACTAATGCTGATGGCATCATAGAAAAACAACTTCAAAAACATCTGATTAGTGTGCTATATCATTTTTAATATCTTTTTATATACAGGGTGGTCATAAATTAATGGACCCATTTCAAAAATTAATAAACAAGATAATAATGTTACAGCTGCGTTTTTTTAAATGAGAGAGCAAATAAAAAAGTTTTTTCAAATAGATTGCGTACCATTACGGCGTTCTAAATTTGCTACAGCGAGAGATTTCCATGCACAATAGATACCGATCAATAGAACCCGATGCGCGTTTTCTGGTTTCCTATTTTAGTTTCTCTTGAATATCTCGAAAGCTATTTATTGTTAGAATTACAATTGATTTAGCAAATTAAAGAGTGTAAAATTCCCTACAAATGCATGCTTTTATTTTTCTTCTAGCTTTAAAATTTTGCAGATAATGGCTCTCAAAAATATGCAATAATTTACAACCACTTAAGACCACCGTAACGGCGCGTTATCTATCTGAAAAAAAAATTTTTTTTAAATGCGCTCTCATTTTTAAAAAACACAATTGTAATATTATTAGTTTTTTTATTAATTTTAAATGATCCAATAATTTATGACCAGCCTTTATATTTATAGAATGCATTTAGTAGTTGGTTTTATTTTAACTTTTTGTGTGTTCAAAATTTATTTTCATTTTTCTCATATTTTCGATTATTATCATTTCCTCTGTCATTTTTCTAATATCATTCTTATTTTTATGAAATTTAATTAATGTAGTTTTTATCTTATTATTTTTTGTTCCTAATTTTAAACATAATCCAACACGAACGCATTTCGAATACTTTCCGTATAACCACTACGTGGCTCTAGGCTTCTCATTCCATTATGCTCTACAACTTTTCTTTTAGTTTGTCTGTTTTTGAAGCTGCATGAGGCTATGTTGGGATGAATATCTTATTTTGAATCGTTGTCATACGACGAGGATCTGGAAGATTGGAGGGATGACTACTCATGCCATCCCTCCAATCTTCCACACCATAGCAGAGGAACTGCATTTCATTATGAGCTGCTTTCAGGAAATTGCAAAATGCTCTACTACCACGGTGAACCTTTCGCTATGAAAATTTTCCACATTCATTTGGCGATTATTTTGAGCGCCAAAATTTGGCCCGGCAGATTCAGCATGCATCATGGCCGCAGACATTGCAGATCTTCTAAGGAATCGGATCTCCCCCCATTCCCGATCCCTCCGCCTCTATTCCGAAGCCGGGACTTTGTCACTATACCAACCACAGCCCCCAATATTCTAGACGATCTTATTAATAAGCATTATTTCTACTGGGAACTTTTAATATTTCCAAATGTTACTATTGATACTTTAAATACAACTAATATGAGTTGAAGTATTTAGGAGGTATTAAGTTTTAAATAGTCTCATTATGTCATGTGGAGTCAATTCATGATTTTATACATCATGATGCGCCAATGTATGTAATACTTCTGTGAATCCTGAAGTCCTATTGTTCCGTTTGCTCCTATTTATGAACGTAGTAAAAATAGTTAGTAAAAGTGAAAATAATAAAGCGATGGGTTGCTAATGGAGTCTGTTCATAACCATAAGACACACGTCAAGTGAGCTGAGAGAATTGTGGAATCCATTTGACATCTTGCAGGAGGAGAAAAGGAGTGACATCACAGCACAGAGAACGGCAACATGCAGTTAGGCGATGCTTTTCATTTGTCTATGACATCACATGAATTGACTGCATTGAAAAATGGTCGTTGTGACTGAATAGTATTTTGAACGAATTTTCATTTCATCATGCGCCACTTTCAAGAAATTGCAAAATGCTCTACTACCATGGTAAATCTTCACCTATGAAAATTCTCCAAATTCATTTGGCGATTATTTTGAGCGCTAAATTTTTATTTGTTCCAAATTCTACAAAAAAACTTCACATCATTATTTTAATGTTAAGAACTTTTTTAGTTCTATAATTTTCAAATGATTAGTGGAATAGCAGTCAAGTATTCGGTTCAAATGATCTAGAAAAGTATATTGATGTTATGCTGCTTCTACACTGGTTGAATAACAAATCAAGAATTGAGAGTTCTTATTTCCCATCCTTGTTTTCCAAGATATGCACTCAGGGCTGTCTGCACAAAGAAACACATACTTTTCAGTAGTAGAACATACGACTTAGTAACAGACAAGTTTAAAATGTGTATTTCTCCGTAAAGGTATGTGCGCATTTCCTCAGAAAAGAATTTAGAGTTTCACTTTACTTCGCTCACGTAGACCAAATATTTTTAAGCACAGCAGTTTTTTTTCCAAAGGACAAGGATAAAATTTTTTGTTTCAGTTTTAGACTCGCTTATTTTGAAACTCAGACTGTTTCTGAACATTATTACGATTCTAAAAGGAAGATTGCCAAAACATCAAAGAAGCATGTGACTGAAATATATTGCATACTCTTTTGGAATTTATAGAGGTTTTTTTTGTTTTGTTTTGCTACGATTGTTTCGACATACTCTCCTAAACAATACAATAACTAAAAGTTTAAATGTGCGCGATTCTGAGGAATGAAGAGTTTTTAGAGGGAAGAATCTCAAATATTTTAGAAATCACAGACATTTTGGAAATTACGTGCTTTACTGAATTTAAAATATGCTCCTGTACACAAAGGTATGTTTTTGTTGGGTGAGTTAAAAAGTTAAAGGTTACTTTTTCTGTTACAGTGGTGTAAAGTTTTAGGTTAGTTTTGGTATATAGACGCCCCGATTTGTTTCGATCTATTTTAGGCTAGACCTTATCCTTTTGATCCAGGTTCAAATGATCCTAACGATACACCCCTTTCCAAACTTACATACCACACCAGCGGGAGGACCCAGTGGTATCCAGAAATACGTTTAGTTGATTGATTAATGTCCCATTTTCAAGCAACTCGACGACTATTTTGGGTTGGCCTCGAAATTTTGAGCCGTTGTCAGATGACAACACAAAGGGCCGTCATCTCATTTTCCAAACGCAGCACAAATGGTCCAGTTTCGCTTTCTAGCGAGGCAAAACTCATAGTAAAAAACTAAAAATAGCGGAACCTTGAAATTTACACAGTTTAAAGGAAATGGACTTCTGTTATCTCCCATGAAATTCCATAACATTCCATTGGGTATTTTTTGATTTGTGACAATTTTTCAAATTCTTCTCCATTGTTCTCTATGGAAGAATATGTCGCAATTTACGCAAAAGTAGACAATAGCTGAAAACTATTAAAAAACTCTAAAAAATTTTACCAAATGAAGGGAACAGTCTAAAAATAAGGATTATTGAATTTTAGTAAAGTTTGATAAGTAACAGTTCAAATTTTTGCCTATTAATATATATTTTGGGGGATACATACCAATGCCTCTCACGATAGTTGAAAAGTGAAAAAATTTCATGAGTATAATTTAAATGTTATATGAATAACATCAAATCTTAAAATAAATTGCAAAAAAACGATATGAGAACCACTTCTCCTTATTCATTAAAAATTTTCTTTTTTATCGCATTAACTTCTCAACCATCTTTGTATCAGACTTATCCAAAATGAATGATTTTTTCGTTTAAATTCGTTATCCATCTCCTCTGAACATTATGTTGTACTGTATTTCATTGTAACATGCTGTATGAGTTCTTTCTCCGGATATTTCTCTGAAGAATCGCTTATTTTTATTTTTTAAAGAGACATCTTTTGAGCAGAGTAGCTGAGAGACTGAAAAAGAAAGTAAGATTCCAAATTAGACCGCGCATAAACGCAGCTAAAATTTATTTTAACTTTGTCTCAAAAGTCAATAATTTATTATCCAACAGAAATTTCAACTTACAGAAAAAAAGATGCAGTCCAAAATATTAAATATTTAAAGAAAAAATTGTCCATGTTTTTAAGCCTAATATTGCTCCAACTTTCAAGGAAAATTATACATTGAATAAAGCTGAAACGATATGAAACATCAAATACACACCTTTTTCTTCCATATTGACAGAAAAACTTGTATCAAATAAAAGTAAATCCCTCAAAATTAATTTTCTTTAAAGAGATCTCGAGTACAATCGCTTCTAGTAGAATCGAGCAATTAGGAAACTTTTCACTTTGATGAGGTAATAGTGGGAAATACCGAATAATCAGCGCCGAATTCGCTATGATTTAGCATCTCTGGAATATAAACATTTATTTGAATTATGATTGAAGGCAATCTTATGATTTTAAATTTTTGGGTTTTGGCGCGCTAGATCAGCAACATGAATCATGTATCAGTGATTAGATAATACAAGTTTCGACTGTGAATGGTTGCTGCCAAATAGAACAAACACTTTCTGTGTCCTGGACGGCATAATTTTGGCTTCGAGTTGGAAAGATCACGGATTTGAAACCCGTTGCTTCAGAAGATATGCCTTGTGTGCGGGTCTGCTAAGTATTGACCCTTTGGCCTACCCTGACGTGCCTGATTCGTGCATATAATTACAGAATCTTTATATCCAAATATATAATCAAGTTAAAGTAGAGATTAATTTCGAAAACAGAAATCACTCTGACACGATTAAGTTCTCAGGTGCCCTTCTTATATGGATTAAAATAATTATAACTGTCCGAAATAGGAATCTAATTAGGAAGTTATATAAATGCGGAGGTCAAGGTGTTAAGCTTGTCGTCGTGTGTTAAACGGCCTTGCTTTATATGTAAGTCTAGAGAGTGACTGTAATCTGATCATGGTTCAGAATTCCAAGGTTCCATGGTTCCTTTAACTCTCGGGGATCTACAAAATGCTAAGTTGTTTGAACAAAATCTACGGAATCAATTCATGCTCTTGTGGTAAACCTTCACATATGCACAGTGCAGTTTAATTATGGGATCCATTTGCAAGTGACGTAACTTATGGTTCTGGTCAAACTGCCCATGTTATTTTGTTTCGAAAATAATCATTCTCTGTCTGCCAATTTTAAGATGAAATTCTGAAAATGAAAATGTATGATATTGTATTCTCCTTGCAGACCTGGCTCTTACCACCTGTTAGAGCACAACTGCAACTGCTTCAGCCAAGAAGTGTGCCAATTCATCACCGGTGGCTCCATACCAGAAGAAATCAGAGAGTTGCCGCAAGACATTTCTGCGAACAAGTGAGTGGTTACCAGTTATTCTCTATACATACCCAGTGGTGACTTTTCAGTTGAAGCAGTAAAACTTCAGTATCCTGCAGTAAAACTTCAGCATCCTGCAGTGAAACTTCAGCATCCTATCCTGCAGTAAAATTTCAGCATCCTGCGTCAAATACTTCCAAGTCTTCTTTTTTTCCCTCGTGATTTTTACATATGTTCCCTCATTGGAGGATCCGTGATCTTATGAAATTGCAGATAGATATTCGTTAATCACATCCGGTGTTCGCGGTTTGGGAAAGAAAATCTGCTGCCATACCACGAAATATCAGCGAGGGAAAAAAATCAAAAAAGATAGTCTTAGGGTTACTTTCCGTTGCAGACTGATTTGTGCGTGAATGTAACTTAGTGCTCATGACAAAATGATGCATAAACAAGAGATAATTTAAGTCTGCGCTTCTCTATGGGATTTTTCGCCAACCTTCAAACCCATCCCCATTGTAAAGAAGACTGAAAATTGACAATTGTTTTATATTTTTTTTAACGTTTTAATGTTTTCAGGTTTTCATATTTTCTGCAAATTGCTTGATGCAAAAATCGTACAAACAGAATGCAGCGTGGTGCCAACGCTCTACAGGGCAGGCCGTAGGAATTAGAGCTACCAAATTTGGCACGTAGTTACTTCGTGGGTATTAGGTGCCCGATAAGAAAGGGTTTTCAAAATTTTAATTAGATTTTTAATTAATTAAAAATTAATCGAAATTTGAACAATTTTCCACGATAATTTCGGAGCTTATTAATGTACAAAAATCATTTTTGTTCTATTTTAAAATTCAAAAATTGACCATTTCAGTGATACCAATTTTATTTCCGTATATTTTTTTCTCTAATTTTGATAATTTTTTCAAACTTAATTTTCAACACAATTTGTAACAATGCTTTTTATTGTTGTTATGAAATTGAAATCAATTTCATAAACAATAAAAGTCTCATCAAATCTTTCACTCGTGTTCTTTTTTCAGTATTAAAATCATGATAAAAAGTTGCTTCCTTTGGACATTAACTTCAGAAAAGATGCAAGTATTTTTATGTGTGTGTGAAGATGCAGTGAATTTCGGTATGTTTGAAATATTCTTTTAAAACATTGCTCGTGTCTGAGCAAACGAGTCGCCACTGCCCAAACTTACTATGAAATCAACAATAAGAACATTTGTAACAAGAAAATTGTAAGAGAATAATTACGTCAATCCCTTTTGTTGTGAAAAGTTACCAAATTTTCTGCTCTTCAATCTGTGGCAATGGATTGAAAACAAGGATGATTGTCACAGATAATCCAGAGCTGCTGGTCACTTTACAATTGATACTTAAGATAACGTAAGCTTGTATGTGGATTTAATGATGTTAATAAGGAATTGAAATTATTTGTTAAATTTAATAAAGATGACTCCATTCTATGCATAGTAAAATTTGAAGAAGAATTCTTCAGAAATTAATTTTTTAAATATTAAATCAAATTAATCATTTCAAAAATTAAATTATTTAATAAAAAAGTACAAAACAGGAGAATATGGGACAAAGAATCTGAAATCAGGACAGGCCGGCTAATGCGAGGTGTTTGAAGATTTCCGTATTGCCCAACCTGATCTTTCTGATTCTTTTTCATTGATTATTTTTCGTGTGTGATCAACTATACATTCGTTTTCTTAAAAACAACTTGATTTAATATGTAGTATACGCTAGACACATCCCGATTTACTCAGGAATTACTTGCACCAAATTTACGGCAATTTGATCTTTTGTCTCGACTGACTTTGTAAAATACGTCATATCAGAAATAGCTAGAGATATACAAATTATTTTGAGAACATATTTTGCTAATTTATTAATGATTAATTGATTTGTTTAATTAATTATATTTTAAGGTCTAGAGAACAATGAAATGTATAACAAACAGCTATTTTATAATCTGTCTTTCTATTTAACTTTAAATATTTTATCTAATCTTTATCAATCTGAATATCTTTATTTACAATCTGATCATACCTTAAATATCACGCATTCATATTTAGTTTCGTTTATTATTCATCAAGATGTTAGCTTAGTGTCTGCTTCTTTTTTCTTATAATTATTCCAGGTTTTCTATATCTATTTGAAGTGTGAGAGGTTTGAAATATGGTAGTTGGCATCTATATAAAATTTTATTCAATTAATTAAATCAGCACAAATAGTAATAATTAAGGAAGTAGAAATTCTCTTGATCGAATCACCGATTTCGATTTAAAGAATCGATTCCATTAGTTTTGATTTCTTCTTTCAATAAAAATCACTTCATGAAATGAATCATCCATTTTTAATTTCACTGTATTTTTTAAAGACTGCAAAGTGCAAACTGTAATAAAAATGTATATGTGGACTTAGGATCTTCAAGAATTCGTTTAAATTTCAGTCGACTCTAACATAACTTTTTGTTAGATTTACCTTGATGCTTAAACATGCCTTTAAGGAACTATAGATTAATCTTTTATTAATATACTCTTTCGAACATACTGTGGCTTTTCCTTGAAATGGGCGTTCGATTTCTTCTGAACACTCGAATCTTTCCAAACCTGAGAATAGAAGTTCTCGCCGGCAACTGACAAAAGAAAAGACGCGGCTACTGCGTAGGAGTGTTATTCACACCCCCTTTCGAAACTTCCTAGAACCTGCCAACACGCCAAGTACGCCGAACAGTAAACAAAGAGAAGGCAGAAGACAACTTTTGCGTAGAATATTATAGGACGCTTTATCAATGCCAGCACGTCTACCCACTCCACTAGCAATGAAACTATTCTATTACCCGAACCTTAGATGTAAACTCAGAACATAATGTTTGGCTGCTTTAGGATAAATATTAAAGTACAATATTAGCCAGTAAAACGCGAGGAATACGTTCCAAAGCCAGTTATCTTAATAAAAATAAGAGATAAAGAAAAAATAGAACAGTGAATATAAAGTTTGTATCGTTTTTATTTCTCGTATACGAAGTGTACAAATAGGAAGTTTTGTAATCGTTAAAAAAAAAAATTCGCCTTCGAGAATTTGATAATTTCACTGTTTTAGACCTCTCGGAGTCCGAAAAGACTCATTTATGGAATTATGCCTGTCTGTTGGTCTGTCTGCGAACACAATTACTCAACTACCGAACTAGATAGACAAATGAAATTTGATACATATTCTTAACATCAGAACTTAAAATCTATATAAAGGTTTGGACGGAATTCGTCGACAGAAAGTCTGTCTGACTTCTTGTCTATGCGTATTTGAATAAAACAGACGAGTTCAAAAACATAACTAAGTAGAAGGATGAAATTTAACATATGACATAGAAAAGTATGTATAAAATTTTGGGCCAAATGTTCCCACATGTTGTTCCCGTTTTGAACGGAACAGTCCCGTTTTTTGGTAGCTTGTCCCGTTGCCCCGAAGCACAGCTTCGGAACGCCCAAATGTCCTGTTCTCAGAAGGAGATCAACCCACAATAACAATTTCATACAAGAAGGCGCCCAAAATCAAAAAATCCGACGGTAATGTCTAGTAGCCATGTCACACATATTTAAGTTTGTCAGAAGCCTGCTATCTCGCACTTAGTTCTAACTTCATTACACCGCATGGTGGCATAATGAAACAATAGGAATAGTTTAGGTTCGGAGAAATTTTTTTTTAAAGCATGCACAAAAAAAAAGCTTTACAGAGCTGAATAACAAAAATAGGCTTAAATAGTCGCTATTAGGAATAAAAATTAATGTATCATTAGTAAATTTTTAAAAATAATAATTTTCTTCAAGAATTTTAATAAAAATTTCAATGTTAAGAAAAACAGCATAATTGAAAAAATGTGGGACGTAATTAATTTTAATTTCGTATGCGTACTTCTCAAACTATCCAGAATAATAATATCGCAACATAATAATATTAAACCGCAACATAAAATTTATTTTAATAAATAAATACTTTATGAACATTGAAAGCTGACGTCATTCATTTTTTGCCAAAATTATACTATGTGTCAAACTGAAAGCGACTGTAAAACTTGACTAAATAAAGCTATCATAAAATATGAGGTCTATTACACACTCGAAGGTTTTTGGCACATGTGTACCAAATTTCAACGAATTTTAGTTATTTGTTTTGGAGATTTACGTTTTTCGTGGACCAATTTTAGCGAAATTTTCATTTTTGAAAAAAACGCATTTAAAAAATATAATAACACTTTAGTTCAAATAAATATCAAGGAATAAGAATAAAACCAAAGACTGTTTTAGAATCTTAAAAGGTGTGGCTTTATTTTTAGATCATAAAAAAAGTTTTTGAATTTTTCTTCGAAAATCGCTTTTTAATCCCAGTCGGATACCTTAAACCGAAAGTCGATGGGTGGAACTGTTCAAATACTTTCACTCCAATAATTAAAATCATACGAACTTTCGTATAATTATCGAATATATTCTATGCCTGCCCGGCACTAATACACCATAGAATCTTTTCCCTTATGAATAAGTTGTGGACGAGCTAGAAAACACATTTGCAAGTCGCAATTTATAAAGCAACGTCAATTACCAAAGTAAATATTATGAAATCCTGCCAATAATTTCATTCTTGTTTTAAATCTATGTGAAATGTACTGTAACAAAAATGTGTTCTTCAGAAAAATGCAAGATCGCACGAATTATTTATTTTCACGTGTTTATTCCCGTTCTTTTCATTAATGAATAATAACTGAAGAAATATGTGTTTTTTAATTCAGACAATATTACCTAAAAATTAAAAAAATGTCCCGTTTTGAGAGAAAAAATAAATTGTCACTTTATCTTTACACCAAATTTGTAGATCTGTATCAAATTTTGGACACAGTCAGCCTAACAGGAAGAGGTCCAAAATGTATACGGTTCAGTATGAAACTAAACACAAAAACGAGCCATATTGTTTATGTTTACGAGAAAGTCGAACTGATGGCTATTTTCGTATACGATGCGTACACAGAAAAAGCTCTGTAATTGGAGAAATTTTGACCTCTGGATTTTGATGAACCTCCATGTCTCAGAATTTCCGGAGTCTCTCTCTTCGTGTGTATGGGAACATGATAACTCAAAAACGTAAGGAATAAGATAGATGAAATTTGTCACATAGTCTTAACACTAAAATTACACATCTATATTAAATTTTGGAGCAAATCTGAATTATCTTTCCCTAAACACATAATAAATTTTCCTTACTGCTTGCTCTATGAAATTGCAACTGTCAAAATCAATTTTTTTTAACTCACATTGCTAGTCACATTCAATTTTACGTTTATTTTGTGTAGTACATGTAATTTTGTACATGTGCATGTAATTTTGTACATGTATATGTAATTTTACATGCACATTTAGAATTGTATTCTTATTTACTTCCGGGTTGCCACTTCGTCCGGTGAGGAAACATATAAATAGATTTCTGAGCAACTGACTGCGGCTAGAACCAGTTTTCAAAAATTTGTGGAAAAATAAGAGAAAGTATAGGAATCAAACTAGCAACAATAAATAGATAATTGTACAATTTTTTAGATGGTGTAAAAATTGTTTTCTTACAATAATAGTTTTCGAAGCTATCACATGAAAAACATCAAAAATACAAAATTAAAAGTGTGAAATTATCAATAGGAAGGATAAACTTAAAATACTTTATAGCATGTCTATTGGTATCAATCGGAAACGTTTGATTAGTTAACACTTAGGCACTGGTATCTGGCACTTTAACCACTGGTTATAAGTGGCATCCTTATACTAGAACATCCAGGGAAATACATTCTCGTTTTTTTAAAATATATTGTATTACTAGCCGGCTACGGCGACCAGCTTGATTGCAGGAAATAAAATTTCAACTGAATCTCTTGTGTATAATTTTATATTCATGGTTCCCTTAACAAAGTAGTTTTAAACTTCAAATTGTTATAGACATTTAACCCGCGTTCTTTTCGCAGCCTTGCACACTTGTTCTGTTCCTTGTCTGCACATTTGATTTCAACATTAAATTAGCGCGGCACATTTTGCGTCCAGAAGCATGCTAATTGGCTTGAAATACGGTGATAAAAAGAATTAAAACATAGCAAAGATAATCTTTCAGTTTACTGGTTATTTCATTATATACTTACCATCTTTAGGACTTCCTTTACAGATTTCACAGAAAAATTGATCAAATAAAAGAAGAAAGTAAAATCCAGTTAGATATTTTCTAAGCTTTCAACAATGGAAGAGAAACACGCAATTAAATATTTGTTTAAAAATGAAAACGGTTTGAAATGCGTTGCGACAATGAAAAGTATCGTTGTACATTATGCAAAAAAATATTTTTTTAAAATTTATTAAAATTATAGAAAAAATCGTACGACAACTTTATTGAATCATTGAAAAGATATTGTTTTAAAATTTTCAGATGGTGTAAAAATAATTTTTGTGCTGTAATATTTTCGCAAGTTATTAAGGAAAAACGATGAAATTTCGCCTAATTTTTAATTAGTTAGAATTTCAAAAAAAAGGGCTCCGAGGTGCACATTCCCATCCCCCAAAATATGTTTTCGCCAAATTTCGTAGCTTTAGGTCTGGCGGTCTGTCCTGCAGAGGACCAACACACGGACACACACATTCTCTTTTATTAGTAGTAAAGATATTAAGGACAGACATTTTTATTGTTAACATTAATGCGTATTCATAAATTATCCGTGAAAACCAAAAACGCATGCTTTTGATAAGGTCTTTTCTTCCGCTTTTGACATTTTTTTAAAGCTGTCATCAGACGTCGTTTACACTTTCCTCTATCGCTCGGCAAGTAACTGATGGCATTGCCTCTAAGAAATTTCTCCTTGCTTTTGAGTTTCTATTAAAATTTAGATTATTTTGTGTAAGAGAAATTATAATTATTTTGTGTATTTAAGAAATTTCGCCGTGCTTTTGGATTTCTATTAAAATTTGGATTATTTTGTGTAAAGTGATAATTTTCAAAATAATGACTAACTTTTGTTGCAAGTTCCTTTGTTTTTCAGCTTGTATGGTGCCGATTGAGGACTGATTTAACTGTTGGTGGACTTAATTTTTAAAAAAACAATATGTTATGAATGCGAGGCGAATAAAATATAAAATTATATACAAAGAAATAAAAGAAAGACATTTATATTGTATAGACACTGTGTTATAAATGAACTACGAGAATAAAAGAACAACATTGCGCAGTATGTGAAGTACAAAAAAATATGAGGGGAAAGCATGTGTTAGATATAAAAAAATATAAATGAAGGAAAAGGATCCCATTGCATGATATATGAATTACTAAAATGTAAATCTTAAAAACTACACAATATATGAAATGCAAAAGAATTGGAGATATTGCAGTGTATATGTATATGTCCTTCGGTAATAAAACAAATAACCTGCACATATATGAAACGCATAGATGAAATTAAAAAAATTGCACATAATATGAAATGTAAAAATATATTGAAAAAAAAAAATGACGGGAGGCTGTCTTTTTCAAACAGCCGCTGATGTTAAAGACGTTTGACTGCTTTACTCGCGTGACTCTTTTCCGATTTTCACATTTTTTTGACAACTTCTGTTGTTACCCTTTATCTCTAAAATAAGACATTAGTTATGTTTTTAACATATGTAGTTACCGAGATATAGAGGATCTCCCATACAACGTTTTTTGTGGCGTTTTGGCGTGTGAATCAGATTCCTTCCCGAGACCGTAATGGGAGGAACGTAGTCCTAAGTTAAAATGAAAACAGGAAAAATTGCGTTTCGTGTGGAGTACTAATGTAAGGAAAGAAGAAAAACATAACTCTATATATGAGTCGCTTTCTTAGCGCGTTTTATCTTGTTCTTGTATAGTCAAAGACAAGTTAAGTTGACAATACATAGAAAAATGCGAGTGACCTCACCACCAGTGAATGACCTCATACGCATTTCTATTCGTCTTTGGATTATAGAAAGAATTCCACAAAATGATACAACTTTAATTTTAAATCGTGAATTTCATCACAAAGCTTATTGATTATTTTGCTTATTCCCGAATTATTTTGAAATAGATAAATTATTTCTAAATACATCAAGATTATATTCAAGACTATGTAACGTGTGTTCATATAACTAATTTATTTCTCCTCATTTTCAACTTGATTTGGTCATTGACTATTTTTAAGAGATCGTGTGAAGTACATAGACCAAGGATTATAGTCGTATCATAAGTCTATGGTGAAGTAGACACATGGACGAACCAGTGGCGCAGAGACAGGGAGGGGAGGCAAGAAGACTCCGGGCGTCAGAGCTATGGAAACAAAACTTTCGCTCGGTTATGTGATTGTTTTAAAGCCAAATACGAGGGCTAAAAAATAATGCTATTTCTCGGCCGCAGTTTACTCTTTTTAAGCCACTTGCGACGAATTGTGCGAAAAAATGACGTTATGGCCCGGTACCACTTTCCTTCGTTCCTAGGACAAAAGCCGTGGAATTAAGTCAGCCGAAAATGTTCAACATAGAATGTTTGTAAGACGACATTCACGAAAGTATTGAGACAAGTTATGTGGACAAGACATACGCAGTTTCGATTTGATTCAGAGTACAAGTTTAACTCTTTGAGGACGAGTGTTACGCGGTCGCGCCAGCTTGTCGTAGCATTACGCGTGGACCATCCTCAAGTGTTAAGTGAATGGAAGAAAACCAAAACCAGAAATATTGCGTCATTTTTTTTTTATGTTTCTTCACTTCATGTGTGCTATGACATGATTCATTTCGGTTCAATTTTCTACAATAATTATAACCATTGTTTCAAAAATTTTCATTTGTCGCGACTTGCGCATATTTTTAAAAATTTCTCGCCTGTGGTATTGAAATTGACAAATTTAATATAGAGCTGGACCAACTTAGCATCAACCTGAATACCTGTATTTAGTGTATAGTTTTGGAAAGAGATAAAAAATGTTTTCTTGTCACTTTCCTTTTACTCTCTTTAAAGATAATCACTTTAAAACAAAAATTGGAGAATTTATTTTACAATAATGGGAATTAAGTACTATTATTTATGTCTTCGCGCTATAACACTGATAAATTATCAAAGATTTGAAATGTGATTAAAGCAAATTTTTTACATGTAGGTATGGGACTGCTCTGACATCAAGACAGCCGTGAAATGATATTAGAATATCAAAGTAGGTCTCACTTCTTTGTGAGTATATGCGTTGGAAAACGTCGTTAAGGCATAAAATTTGAAGAAAACCAGAGTTGTCGAAACAGGGTTAAATGGATAAAGGTTTGGCGAAGCAGTGAATACTTTTACTGCAGCAAGTACATAAGAGGTGCTGTAGATTTCGATTGCTTTCAAAAAAACAAAACCGAACTCTTTGTTGACAATGAATACTGATCGTTTCAAAACGCCAAGATTAGCACTTTTCGACTATTTTACTCCTCAAGGGGGAGGCAGACAGTGATTAAGATTAGCTCATTTGAAAAGTTTCTTGTTAGGTCACGTTAAATAAAATGTAAATTCTCCCCTCCATTTCTCATTTCATCCCTATTATGGTTAAATGAACTCAACCTGGAGCATGCCCAGAAGAGCGGATGGTTTCGGAATCCGAGAATCATCTATAGATGTTTTATAAAATTTTTGTAAATACCGGACTGAATCTAACGTTCGACTTTTCCTTTATTACAGAAAAATATAAATAAGTTCATTTGAAATAGTCTAATATTTGATAAACCTAATGCGTTGTATTTCCAGTCATTTTTTATAAAACGCAATTGCTGTGCTGTTTGCTTTTTACGGTTATTTGTTTTATTATTGTGTTTTTTTTAAGTCTCTACGTTTACTTTGGCTGATAGAATCTTATATAACAGAAAAGCATAATTAACTTGTTGTTGTTTTTTCTGTTATTCTGCATATTCTATCATTGGAGGCTTTAGAAAAAGGAGCGTTGATTAATCAAAGCAGCTTGTATAATCAAGCGATGAAAGTACAATAAAAACGTTTAAAAGTTAAAAAGGAAAGATGTTTTTACCACTTCCTTTCTTTTTCTTTCTTCTTTTCTCTCTCAAAGCCTTCTCCTAAAATGAAAAGTTTTGAAGTCTGTTTACTACCAATTACATGGCGTAAACACACATTTTAAAAAATGTTTTGTTTTTTTCAACTGGAGATTAAAATGTTTTATACGTATTTTTTCTCCCTGAGAAATTCTTGCTTCTATCAATAAGACGCCTCTTCGTGCCCATCACCTAGTAAGTAGCCTTTATCAAAATTTTCGACAGAACATCACAGTAACTTTAAGACTCAAATGCTGCTTTTTGCAAAACTATGTGGTCCGGTTCAACAATGACTATGCGTGTTCTGTTGGCAAACGTTGAGGGATTGCTCAGAAGGGCAAGAATGAAGCGTTTTCTTTGAATCGTAAGAATGACGAAGAGGTAATGGGGGTTGGAGGAACGACTCAGCAGGCAGATAGCGGCTGTCGAGACACATGCCTCGGTGAAGAACCCTTTCCTCAGCAGACGAGGGAGATGAGTTCATCGTATTTCTCCAGAACAAAATTGGGAAGGAAAATCTATTTCAGGACGGCGCGTTAGTTTGGATTGCTGCACCCCGTATGTGCAGCGGGCGCCTGCCTCTACTATTTGCGTGCAGTTCTCCGCGGATGTAGAGGTGAGTACGAATGTTCTTTGTCTCTCGGTGTTTGTACTAAGATCATTCATTGTTATGCAGAATCCACGTTCATTAAGTATCCGTTCATTCACCGTGAAATCTACTTCCGTTCATCAAGTATCCGTTCCAGGAAAGATAACGGAACCGAAATGTTAGTTTCTTTTGAACAATAAGTTGTGCAACAAGAGACTAACTTAGAATGAATCAAACTCAGTCATCCAAAAACAAAAAAAGAGGAGTGATTGGATTCTTGTTGATATAAAAAGTTTAATAATCCTAGGAAACCGGCATTTTGATAATTAAAATTTAAATATTTAAGAGGGAAGTCTGAGGCAGGTAACTATTTTAGATTACGGTAAAATGAGCGTTTGTAGACAGTTTCCATGCTCAATAACCCTCAAACTCATTCTTTTCTCTTTCCCTTTTTCTGTATAATATCAAGAGTAATTTTTCATTTCTACTTATATGCAAAATTCTTGAAAAAAAGTTTAAGTACTTTCTCTACGAATCAAATTGCTGTTTATATGCAAAGCTGCATGATCTTAACTTGCCAAAGTGCATGGATTAATTTAGATGCGACGTCCATATTGTTCAAACAGGAAGGTTAAGAATTCGTACTGGTATGTTGTTTTGAGAATGATAACGAAACTGAGGCTTCAAGTTGTAAACGTAAAAATTTGAGTAACAAGAGATGCGTTGAGAAATATTCATTATGCTAAAATCCAAAGAAGTTTGTTATAATTATTATTGTCAAAGCAGGATTCCTTTTTCAAATGAAATGACTTCTCTGACATTTTAAAGAGGTGTATTATGGAACAGATATGTTTGGTTTGGTTTAAGAAGTTTTGCGGTTGCAAGGACACTCAGTTATACTGCGGCAAGTGTACGATTCAAGAGTGGCACAAAAATATTTTAATATTAAAGCTGTGTGCGATGTTCACATTTATTAAATACACAATTGATTGATTAGTTGGAGTTTTATGGTGCAAGAGCCAGACTTGGCCATACTGTGCTATAAAATACACAATTTTCTTCTACTTGGTGAAAAGTTAAGAACCTAAGGTATTAATGCGCATAATCAATTGTGGAACAAGAGATGTGTTACTTAATATAGATTAGGGCCAAACTCAGTCATACGCTGAAAAAGAGAACACAGTTCAAAAGTTTGTTGTTATGAAACACTAAATACTCTTGAAAGATCATCATTGTTATTTTTATCAAAGTTATTCGTCTTTTTAAGTCGCAAAAATGTTGTGGTATTTAAAAAAGAACTATAATGGCAGAGACATATTTTAGATTATGTTACAGATATGTGACAGAAATATCGTGTCAGATAATATAAATAATCTATTAAGCAATAAGTTGAAATGAGTCTTAAGCAGAAAAAGAACCAATGATGAGTCTTGATGTTTTAAATTATTTAATACGTACTGACACCCGCCATTATTTTTCTTATCAAAATTATTCTCTGAATCGAAAAACTGCTCTTATATTTCAAAGATATATATTGTGTTGTTTATATATTGTAAATAGGTTAAAGCACGGTTTATTTCACGAACCATATGAACTGAAATGCTGTATCATTAGCACATAAAAACAAAATAAAGGCGTAAGTCAATTTAAGTCAAGGTAAAGGTATAAATAAGTAAATAAATCAGGTATGAGAACATAACGAACTCTAAAACAACTCTACATTTCAGGTGTTGCCATACGCACAACATAAATACGCAATTTAACAGAAATGATCGATCCCATAAAGTTCATTTTTAACGAAAATAACGATTCATGGATATCTATATATGACATATGCCAGACGTGATTATGGTCCTAATATAGCCGGAATTCCAAATGCACGAAATTGCAGAGTCATTCTCTTTCTAAAATCTCATTTATATGGTTACTCAATTAAGTGACCTCCCTATTAGCACAAACTATTTTACGATATCTCTACGATGTTGCTACGATATTCTGAATGCCGTACAACATCGTAGAGATACCGTACGAATATTGTGGAGCATCTTGTGCTAATAGGGCTATTTTATTACATACGTTACAGTAATTTAGTTGAAACCCCGAAAACAAATATACAAAAACTAGTAATCTTGTAATAATTCGTCATTTTCAAATGTTTTCTTTTCATAGTTGATATAATGCGTGGGAAGTCTTTTCGCGGAAATTTTCTTTGTGCAAATTTTACCTCTCTGCCTCCTCGCTGAATATCATAATCCAATTAGCCGTTGTGTGGTTTGTTTTTTTTCCGTGACTTCAACAAAAAAAATGAAATTCATTTTAGTTAGAAATCAGAAAACAAGCTGAATGAGTTTTATGAATTATTTCGATTATTGTCGTATTATATCCAGTTTTTTGTTTGTATCTGAAATCATTTCCATATTATTCTTCAATATGCTATTTGAGGCTTTGCGCTTTTTATTTGATGTAGTAAAAGTTATCTTTTGATAGGGTTTTATCAATATGCAAATATTTTTCCTCCTTTCTGAACGTAGCTTAATTCCTTTCCTAAATTCCTTTATGTATTTCCTTTTAAGGCTTTCATGTTCTTTTTAATGCTGTAAACACATAAGCCTATGTCCATCCAGTTTGCATACAAATTTGTTATTATAAGCTCACATGTTGTTTTAAATACGGTGACGTCTACAAAAATATTTGGGCATCAAAAAAAAAAAAACCTCTTTAAGATAGCTTCTCATTTTAGGGTGTAACTTGCGAACTGTTCGGGAGGGGAGGGATGGAGGCTATCTTCCCTTTTATTTATAATTGGTTTAATTTGATAATTTAATTTTAGCACATTATAAAATTATAGCAACAGTAAGAATAGTAGAGTTAGTAGAAAAGCAATTTGAAGAATGTTAGATTGGGAAGTCTTCCTTCATAATATATATTCATCCACACTTTTCAAATAATAAATACAGAATAGAGAAAAATTATTATCCGTTATACAGGTCTATAGAGGATAACTTTCAGGGACAAATTCAATTCGATGATCGCCTTTCAATATTGGATTTTCCTTTTAGGTTGACATTAAAACTATCAAATGAATGTATACCCATAATAATCAACTTCAAACACAGATGAAGTACCCGCCAAAATTCATATTGGATCATTATAACCTTGAACTTGCTCGCACTTACAGTTTTATTCATTTTAAATTTTTTGCGTTTTGTAGTGCCAATATATTAAAAGATAGTTAAACAGAAAGAATTTATATACATTCTTAGGGGGACGTGTACATTTCCTCCCATCTGGTTAGACTGTTTACCTCATGGGTCTAATGTTTTGCTTTGCTATTGTTGGAATCTAGTTAGCCCGAATATGTATGAGACGAAGTGCTCCTTCTACTAATATTCTTCGTATCTTTCATTATTTTTCTAATGTCCTAATTGATTTCTGAGATTTTGGGATGTCTGTATAAGCATTTTGGGAATGAGGTCGGTGGCATCCGAGTAGGCAGAAAAGATTCGTTGAATATTTTTAATCTCGGGTTGTCTGCTAGATCAAACCTTATTCCGTATGAATTAAATTTGAGATTGTGCATTCCCTTTACATTATATTAAAAGCATAAATTTAACCCTTCCATAAAATCTTTTTTTAAAATTAAGTAGCCATATCATCTGGTTTTACCCAATTTTAGCCATGTTTATAAATATTCTAATATGTCACTTCGATGAGCAGCTGTAATATGTTTACTTTAGAGGAAACAATATGTTTCGTAAAGTTTATTTCAATCAAAAATGCGCAATCATACTTTTAAATCGGAAATATAAGAGGAGATACTGTCTATCCAAATTGTCTAGTTTACTGCTGTCGCTATAGCAATTGGTTATGCTAGGGAACATCCATTTCGAATAGGAGGAATCCAACGGTAGCTGGAGTTTTTTTTAATTCTTGGCGCCAGTTTGCAGCGGATTATATTTGAACGAACTTCTACCTACTAGAAATGGATTCTTCCTACAATAACCTGTTTCTATAGCGACCGCCGTGAACTGGATAATTTGGCGGCGACAGTTCTCGTCGTGGACAGACAGGAAAGTGACCGGAAGTCTCGGATTCTTTTTCGATAAAATGTTCCCGAGTTATTCCGTTTGTTTACTTTTAAGTAAATAGTAATAACAATATTTTTAGAAGATTAATTTAATTTAATTTTTTTAAAAACTGGTTTCTGAAAAATTCTCCTATGTGTTTCCTTCGCATAGAATTTTCCAGTTTCAGATCAAAATTATTTTGAATCGGATCCCTTTGCATAGAATTTAATCACTCTATTTTGGTGAACAATTCCAGCTTCAGATCAAAATATTTTAAATCTGATTCCTTTGCATAGAATTTAATCATTCTATTTTAGTGAACAATTCCAGTTTCGGATCAAAATTATTTTGAAATTATTAAATTCAGTGTGTAGGCTTGTGCTATCATTAGGGTAAATGGTGATTTACCCTTACATATTCTGTTAGATGTATTCGAAAATGTGTTTGTAAATAATTTTGTTGCTATTTCCATCTTAAATTTATCTTTCGCGCTGGATGCTAGTTTGGGTAACCACTTACCATCTTTTTATTTATTTATATGTCAGCACCGACTCAACCTAAGACTGTAAGAGCAACGTAAAGCATTGATTAAGATAACAGAGATAACACTAATAAGGGTGTCAGAGGGTCTAATTCACTGATTGTGGAAGCGAGGAATTTAAATTTATGAAAACACCCCCTTTTTGTATATTGTTTGCATCGGCATTGCATCAAACAATATTCAAAAAACACAATGAATTAAAAAAAATTCAAAAACGTTTCAAATAAAAACACGTGACTAAAAACTAAGTACAATACTTTGTGACATTACCAAATTAAAATAGACGTATCAAATATCCAAAATATAAAAATAAACGCTTGAAATATAAAGCAAATTACAGTATACTAAATGACTCTATATGTAACATCTAACATTTCGAAGCTTTAAAACTAAATAAATATTTCCTCAAAAAAACAGCAAATTTACACTTTTCTTTAAGGGATCTTATAATCAGAAAGCCTATAGCAGATTCGCTCAGAAATCCTAAAAATGTCTTTCAACTGCAGTTGGCCGTTTTTATTATTAGTCAAATGTTTAAATCATGAGATTTTGTATTCACTTGTAGGTCTATTTAAATGAAAATTAGTGAAAATGCAGTTAAAAAGAAAGTGTGTGTTGAACATCATCTTGAGGAACCATATTTTCCATTTAGTGTGTTAGCTAATTTGAAACAAAATTTTATAATTTAAAAAAGTGTGCAGAAAAATTAATTTTTTTACAGAAAAATGTAAATATTTTAATGCAGTTTTAATGCCCATTTTGAAGTCCCAATTTATTAATTGGGACTTCAAAATGGGTCTTGATCCAAGACAAAATGATCGATAAATTTGATGAGGGAAAATGTTAAAAATACTATGCCCCAAACGCAACTTATCGTTGATTATCCTGAGATTTCTCGCAAGAATGTTATCACCTTCTGCCATATAAATTCAGCTTTTTGTCTCCTGCGTGAATAAATATGGTCATATTGTGGCTATCAGGTGGTGAGTCATTAATGATCCACAGGTCACTACACTCCTGTTTGCGATTCACCTGTGTTGAATCTGATTCTTCTTCCATCTCTTCCAGGACCCTCAGTAACGCCCTCAAAGAATACTTCAACAAGCTGAGCCTGAGGGCCGAAGGTTCTCGAGGAATCAGCTTCGGAAAATCCGAACGGGTGGTGGCCGAGGAGCAGCGCAACGGACACGACCCCGCGCCCAAGCCCCAGCAGAACGGGACGAGGAGGAAAAAGTCGTCTGCCGGAGTGAACGGCCATTCAAAATCTAAAGAACAGCCCACCGAACAGAGGCCAAAGGAACAGTCACAGTCAATTGAACAGCCCCAGCAGAAACCCAAGGAACAGTCACAACCTGTGGAACAACAGAAGCCTAAGGATAAATCTCCACCTGCCGAACAGCAGCATCCCCAGCAGATAATCGAAGAAGCACAAAACTCCCAAGAACAGGCAGCAGCAGCATCGGCTCCTCCCCCTGCAGCTCAGCAACCACAGACACAGAAGCAGAGTCAGCCCGAAGAACCGAGCAACATGAGTAACGGTACCGGAGCCGCAGAACCCACGGAGCCTCAGAGCCTTCCACAGGTAGGGAAAAGTCAATATACAAACTCAGTGGTTATTAATTTCTTGGATTTACATTTCTAATGGATTCACCCCTTTTACGTGTTCTTCAGAGCATCGAAAGTATGGGAGAGAGATATAAAATATTTATGCTGATTTTTTGCCGTGTAAACACCATTATTTGGAAGTAATAGGGATACTCTATAAACAGAGGAAGCAATGAGTAGGATTCTGCGGTTGTACATTATTCTTTATAACGTAAGAAAGTTATTCTTGATGGGAAAGTTATTCTTAGACTAATGAGACGTTGCATTGGTGGTTAGGTAGTGGAATTCTTACCCGCCTCACAGGCGGCTCGGACTCAATTTCCGGCCGATGCAGCGTATGTTTCGTTCTGTAGTGATGTTCTATGAAGAAAGGAAGTATTGAGATGGATTTTGCAGTCTTCATTTTTATGATTTGTGTCAGACTGAGTGAGCATTAGGAGAACGTACCGAGCACGTTCACTCTCTCCGAGCCAATTCGGCTTCAGATGTGTTTTTCTCACCTGCCTATAATAGGGTAGGCAAGAAATTAACATTAGTTGAAATTTACTATTTGCAGAATTAAAAACTTGAGAAATATGATGATTTCCATAAGGTTCCACCTTCCTTTCGGCATCATGTTGAAACTAAATCTTTCTTTATAATTCACCGAAACTGTGATCGTTCGTGCATTTCCTATTCACAATATATACTACAAACAGCATAAGAAGATATTTACATTAAGACGATTAAGATATATAGTTTTATTAAATATTTAAATATAAATTAATCAAAAAATGAAATAAAATAGATGAGAGCTAGAAACAAAGTATAATCTACGATTTCATTCCTTGTATTTCAGTCTTCAGCAGCGGTATCTCGAATTCAAGTAGCTTGTCGATCGCTGATCCCCACCAGCATAATAACTGCTGCATAACCAGCATAATAAATAACTCTGGTATTTACTGGAACTTTGACAATTAATTGCTCAAGCAGCATTATTTTGATAGAATAATTTGATTTGGGATGAAAAAAACTATTTTTAAAATGTCAGTTTCAGATTTTGTAATAACACAGCCCGACACCGAGACATCGAAATTGGATCTGTAACAAGAATGCCCTCAAAGGCTAAAAAGGGCTAAATACCTGACTTCTAAATTTATGTGTTAAACCACCCGATTTTTTGGAAGCATACGTTAATTTCAAAAAATATATTATAGCAAAGAAAAATACAACCGTAAAATTGATGTTTTCTTACTGACACTCGACGGCTCTTATCTCAAACTTCTGGAGAAACATTGTTTGCAGAGACAACTTCCGAGTTTAGTTTAGTTAGGTCAAGCACCTGAGACTCCTCGCCAGGTCAAATGGACGAGTGAACACTGAGACAAAATTTATTCTATTTCAGTTTAACCCCATTAACGTCCTATATTGAAGCTACACGAGGGAAATTTCGGGATGGACCTCGTCATTTTGAACGATGGTCAGATGATTAGAACGGTTCATCAGTCGGAACTCTCCTCTCCGGACTTCAGCGTCATATCAGGGTGAGAACGTTTGTAGGACAACAACAGATTTACCAGATACTAGGCCCACATGTACACTGAGACAAAATTTATTCTATTTCAGTTTAACTCTATTAACGTCCTATATTGAAGCTACACGAGGGAAATTTCGGGATGGACCTCGTCATTTTGAACGATGGTCAGATGATTAGAACGGTTCATCAGTCGGAACTCTCCTCTCCGGACTTCAGTGCCATATCAGTGTGAGAACGTTTGTAGGACAACAGATTTACCAGATACTAGGCCCATTTGCATGGCAGATCTTCGGTGGAATGATCCTCTGAAGCCTAGACCCCACCACCAGGCCGCCGCGGCCTCTTTAAGACTACCAAAGATATATTTTAATATATTGAATTTTCTTTACAGGAAGCCAGCAATGGAGTTGAGGCTAGCAATGGAGCCGCCCGAGTCCACTTGGATGACGAAGAGGACGGACAGACGAATTTCACACCCAGGAGGCAAAGGAGATACGAGGACCCACCCGTACTCTTTCCCAATGTCGACGTAAGTGGCATTACCCCCTAGATGTGTGTGAAGTAGCAAAATATCCATTTTAAGTATGCGGAAAATTAATTCTACATAAAGAGTTTAGATCACTAGTTCTCAGCCTTCTAGGATTTGGGATCCTAGGGAAGTTTTCCTATGCCTTTTGGACATGTCCTGCACATTTAAGAGAATCTTTTGACTTTTTCTTTCCCCTCTTCTGATGAATCTTGAAGTTTTAAGAAATTTTATTTTGTTTCATTTTGATTTTGAAATTTATTTGTTATTCTGATTAACCTATGTTTGTGTAATTGTATACGTTTATACAAAAATGAAAGGCGTTATTTCATTTTTGTATAAACATAATGCGTCGTTTCTTTTCCTTTTTTACCAATAAGACTTTTCGGTTTTTTTTATGTCTTCGCAATCTCTTCGGTTATTTTGTGTCCTTAATGGTTTACAATCTCTATCTTCAGCTATCAATGTGTTCTATAAATTCTTCAAATAGTTGAAATTCTTATGAAAAGGCGAGCAGTCTTTCAAGCATTTAACCACGTGGCTCTTTTAAAGCTACTCCCAGGGTAAAGCAACTGAAATGCCGATAATAAATAGATAAATGCAATAAATTTAATTTATTCCCTGGGATAAACTGCTGAAAACCGTGGCACTAAATTTCTCCCTTCAGTTTCTGCAACATTTCAATTCAAATATTCAATTGCATTTTCTTTTCTCTTTCTTTCATAGGGCCCTGAACTGTTGCGACGCATCATGGAGCTTGTGGAAGGCAAGCTGACTCCCGAAGAAAACAAGGACCTCAACGAGTTCATGGAATATCTCACCACAGACGGAGGGGCCTGGGCCCTGGGTTCCTCACACCTGGAGGCCATCGGTAATTCCCTTCTTCCTTCACTCTGCTTACAGGAGTTATAAACTAAAAAGATGTTTATGAGATGGAATTTCATGGTTATACCCCTCTGTATGTTTTTATCTGTAATTTCCGTTTTAAAGATACGTTGCCTTCAATAAGGAGTGCCATTAACTCTCGTACAAGACAGCTGGTTAGTTCCTAAAAAAAGCCGTGCTGTACGAATCTGTGTCATACGAAACAAAGAAATGATAGAAACAAAAGAGAATTATGCTCTAACAATGCAAAATATTAAGACGAAAATAAATAAATTATCTTTACTGAAGCATTTTTCATCAAAAGTATGCCACAGTAATGTATATTAAGTAGTGTCTTCAACATCCGTCACTACTAAACGCCATTAATCGAAAGGGTTTTTTTTGTAAACAAGGTATCTTCAATCTTTGAATTGAATATCTAAAAAAGACAAAACAACAATAATAGAAGCAATTTATTTGGTGTGCGCAAATGCTGCATCATCCAGGAAAAATTGCGAAGTAAAAAGATATAAATACAAAATAAGGGAAGATTTAATTAGGAAAGAGTTAAAAATACAAAAATAATAACAAACAAAGAGGAGGAATAAGAATCCGGTAGATGACGCCATCAGAGGCCATTCATCCAAGCAGATTCAAAATCATAATAGGTTTTCTGTAGAGGAAAAAGACTTTAAGGTCTAAATTGAATTTGAATTTTCCTCCATCTTTGAACCTTTTAAAACATATCTTGATTTCTGTATCCTTACCTTTTGTAGGGAAAATTCTGTTATTTTAAATGGTTTAATTTTAGCCGAGATATATCGATGTAAATATTTTATACAGTGCTAATCTCTTATGAAGTTCTCTCCTAAACTTTATCCTTCTTTCAGTAGAGGATATTTAATGAAAATAATACATGGGAAATGTAACTTTTGCTGCATTATGGATTCGATTAATGTTTACTTGATATACGTGGAAAGCGCCCTGCCGATTCAGTTTTGGTATTTAGTACGCGTCTTGCATTTGCTGCTTGTAGAAAATACAAGATAAGAGTAAGACAACTTTGCCCATCTTACAATGAGCTATTAGATAATATGCGCAGTTATGTTTCTTATGTGACTGTGACGGCGAGTGAATTGACTCCATTTGAGATTCTGCAGACAAATCTGCTAATTTTGTAGGTTAGTTTAGTAACGTATTTCTTTTAGGGAATAACAGCACTCGAGGTCAACAGTGAGTATTCCTTTCTTCTACCAGAAATCAAATAACAATAATAAGTAAATAAATAATTGCCTTGTGTGTGGTAATTTTTGGTAGTAGAGGGAGAAGAAAGGTAGGAAGAATTGCCATCGGATCGAGGATTTTTCCTTCACAACAGAGAGTGTTTAAACGCAGTTATGTGATAAGAACCCAACTCCAAAATACGCATTTTCAGATAAAACTGTTTTCACAAAACTTTGCAGAAAATCTGATCTTATTTTACTCAAAAACTTCTCCCATTATGAACAGTCTGTTGCGCTATCAATTAGAGTTGGTTCAGTTTTGTATAGCAAACTACACACACTTGGAAACATTTTGCAGTATTGAACCCGAAATCCACACAGTAGTAGTTGATTACCGATTGTATTCATATGCAATTGTACACAATCTTCCAACAATACGATAAAGTACTGTTTCAGTATAAAAAGGAATGAAAACTGTAACAGTTCTCCTAAACCACGGTGCTCTGACAACACAGTTCTTGCATGGGGCGATTTTAAGAAGTTGCAGATACCTAAAATTGCAAGAATTTGTCTGTCAAAATGTTTGATTGTGTTAGGTATCGTAGTTTCGCGTAACACGAATTTGGTACGACACAAAACGAATTAACCATATATGGTAGAATGCATTTTATTTATTTAAAGAAAAGCACTCTACAGAGAAAACTCCATTTACAGAGTGCTATAAACAACAAACACACAAAGAACAAAAGCCACAACGAGTAAATAAAAAAATGCGCTAGAAAATAAAAAGTTGAACACAGAGAAGACACAAAATCATAAAAATTTTGCAAACGCATATATAAGTAAAAACGAAAACACATAATCACAAAAGCATTAAAACACACTATCATTCTAAAAGTCGTATTTTTAAAAAAAATTTAAAAAAACATTTCCAAAAGGCAAGTTGGTTTGCAAGTCAAAACACACAAGCACCGAATCCTCTAAAAACACACCAGGATATTAAACATTTAAAGACGAAAATACACACTTGAGATAAAAACAAATTGCATCACTTAAGATAAAAATAAATTCCAACACGGCGCCAAAAACAGAGTACAAAAATTAAAACCTATAAAAAACATTTAAAAAAAAATGGTCGAATACATAAGAACACGGAAAATCAAAACGCATAAAAATCTAAAAAGTTGTAAAAAGGCAAAATAGAACACATCATGTATTTAAAAGCTGTAAACATTTCGATTTAAAAGTACCAAGACACATATTAAAAACGTCAAGTTTATCAGAGAACTTGTTAAAAATTTTATAAAATCTATATAACGAGAACCTGCTAATATAATTAAATCTTGAACATACATTTGGAAAGGAACTTTGGTTCTTTAAAAATCCGGCGGGTACAGCGAAATCTATAGAGCTCAGTATATCATTACAATCGATCGAACCATTAATTACTTTGTAAAAGAAAAGAACGCAAGAAACATCTCGTCCGGAACATAAACTAGGCATATTAAAGATACTACGTAGAAGTGAAGAAGGTACATCCTGAAAGTAAAATCCATCCGAAAAGTTGTTTTGTATTCGCTCAAAAATTTCAATTTTGTTTCGGTAATTGGTATCCCAGATAATACTGCAATATTCCAGATTGGATCGGACATGAGCGCAGTACAAGCACTTCAGGGCAAGTTCACTCGAAAATTCTCTGGTTCTGCGCTAAAGAAATCCAAGCCTGCGATATGTCTTAGAGACCATGGTATAAATGTGTTGGGAAAAATTGAGTTTAGTGTCAAAGAAGATCCTAAGATCCGTGACTATTTTCCCCCTAATGCTGCATTCCTACGGCCTGTTTTTCCACGAGTTTCGTCCGCGGTTCGCATTATTCCCTATCGTCGGAACAGGAAGAATCAATGTGGCTCGTGGGCTTGTAAGTGCATCTGTTGCTTCCCGCGTTAGGACGGTAAATAGCTCGCACATCAAAGGAAAGGGGAGGTGCCAGACGGCTCCATTGCATCCTTCCACTCGGGCGCTGTCGAGATATTTGAAACTCCACGCGCGGTAAGAACGGCGCGACTGTTCGAATTCCACCGACTACAGTCCACAAGTACCACCCTCGTGTGACTCGAGGTTTGGCCAAGCCACACGCCGGTGGAACAAGGTTTAAGTGCATCTGTTGTTTCCCGTGTTATTGCGGTAAATAGTTCACACATAAAAGGATGGGGGAGTGGCCAGACGGCGTGGGTGTATCCGTTCACTCGAACACTGCCAAGATATTTGCCAAACCGCCCCATAGAAAAGGCGCGACTGTTCGGAATTCCACCGACCACAGTCCACAAGTATCGTGCGACTCGAGGTTTTCCAAGCCACGCGCCGTTGGAACAGGACTAAAGGATTTTGAGAGATTTCTTTCTCTTCTTCAGGTCGCCTTCTGAACGACCGCAACCTGCACCCCGAGATTCCTGTGCTCACTCTGAAGATGTTCCAAGCAGCCGCCCTCAAGGAAGACATCATCCTGTTGCTGCACCAGGACAGGGAGAAGCACCACCTCATGACTTATTTCTACAAGATAGAATCCCTCTCACACGAAGAACAGGCAGAAGTTTGTGCCTTGGTGAGTAGAAAATAATTTCGTATCTGCAATCACAGACAACTGGAGTTGACAGAACTAAGAAAGCTACGAAAGGCAGCAACCATTGAATGACGTAACGCGAAATTCTGTGAGTCTTAATATTTACGAGGATGGATCCAAAAAAAAGTTTACAAGGTTAATAAAAAAATTATGTACTAACAATAGACAGAAAATACTAAAGGAAATTAAGAGGCGTACTTGCTGATCACTTTTCCACGTAATTACCAAATCTATTTAGGCATTTATCTGAACTCAAGAGCAACTCATTTAACCTGGCTTGGTAGAAATCTCGTCCCAACACATTGAGCCAGTTCTCGGCAGCTGTTTCAGATCACTGTCTGAAGAGAACCTTGTTCCAGATAAGTGCTCCTGCAATTTCGGAAAAAGGAAATAATCACTAGACCATCGTGAAGCCATCCGACGAAAACGCCCTGGCATGTTGAGTGATGGTGAAATCTTCCTACGTGACAATACCCATACTGCTCACAAAACTCAAGAATTGCTGCAAAAGTTCAAGTGGAAAGTCTGGAGCCACCCCCATACAGCCCAGATTTGGCACCCAATCTGCGTTCCAAAAACCTATGTACAAGAGGGTTCTCTTCAAACAGTGATGTGAAAACATCTGCCGAGAATTGGCTCAATGGGCAGGGACGTGATTTCTACCAAGCCGAGTAAACAAATTGGTCCTGCGTTCAGATAAATGCCTAAATAAATTTGGTGATTATGTGGAAAAGTGATCCGCAAGTATGCCTCTTAATTCCATTTAGTATTTTTTGTCTATTGTTAACAGATAATTTTTTATTGCCCTTGTAACATTTTTTATCCATTCTCTATATTAAGGCTACAGAACAGAAATTTTGATTTGATAACGTGAAAAGAATTTTTCTCCCTTTTCAATTCGAGAGAAGTTAAGATCATACACATCTTTTCATAGCCTATGGACATGATACAATGCAGACTATCTACAGTATGATTATAGCTATCCACGAATGGGTTCCGACGGGTGGGGGGGACAATGAAATCCTATATTATTGTTATTATCATAGGTTTAATATCTTATTATTCTTATCAGCATAATGTATTATTATTATTGCTTACTCTACCTCAGAAATTCATTTTAAATGAAAAATAATTCTGAAGAGGAGGGGCAAGGTTTCTAGAGGTTTGCAGTAAGCTCCGGTGCTTCTTGGATTTTTTTACCGTTAATTAATGAGTTTAAGTTAACTTTCTATTTCAGAGTATTTGTTTTTTGTTATTTTTAGGGTCAGAAAAGTGACCCTCATTTCGGGGAAATAAAATTACACATATTAATATTATCGTCGTCTTCATCATTTTAAGAATTGCCTTATTTTAATAACAATAATCACTTTTTAAGCGTTATTGCATTTTAATAACAACAGTAATACACTCTCTTGTTATCATTAATGATTTGAATGTTTATATTTTGACACTTCACTTACATCAGATGCCGATTAAATTATTGTAAATCATTGATACGTAGATTAAGTATTTCGAAATATTGCCTTAAGACTGTTATGTACGCTGTTCAAGTTGGGATTTGATGAGCGAACAAATTTTTTGTATAGTTAGACGAGTCTACTGATTAAGAACCATTGGCAAAAACCTAGGCAGGAAAAAAAGCAAAACGCATCTTTTAACAGTTGGGTCACGTGATATCTTTTAATATTTTGCCGTTAATAATGCAGGTGAAAAATTCTAAATAGAAAATCTTTAACCTTTTATTTTTTTCGCGGATAAACCAACTAACATTTTCGAGAAAATGGGTCATATTTTGAACGCTTCTGGTTGAACAATAATTATTGGCAGCCAAAGCTGAAATGTTTCTTGAATATTTCAACTATTTATTCACAGAAACTCGACATACTCGAATCTTAAATGATAAATTGTTGAACCAAAGCAATGAGAAATAAAATTGACGAAAACATAATTCCACCAATACATTGATCCAACCTTGCAGTATCTCATTTCCATTTACTTTATCGTATACGAAATAATTAAAGAGAAAGCATTGTTATCATCAAAAAAATTAAACCTGGAGATTTGAATATTTCTCCAAGTTTTAGAACTCCCCAAGTCTAAAAAATCATTTTAGGAATTTTGCCTGCGATATCTGTCTGCGAATAAGATAACTTAAAAAAAAAACAAAGAATCTAAAATTCAAATGAAATTTGTTACGTAGTTTTTATACCGAAATTGTAGATAGCTATCAAATTTTTGGTTGAAATCTGTCAAATAGAAGTATCCCAGATAGCACGTACACTTGCAGCAAGTTTGAATTTTCTTGATATTAGCTTGTCATGACCAACTTGATGTGGCAACTTTGCATCAAACTTCCTGCAAAGTAACAAAGCATAATCGACCAACCCATTTGCAAAACAAATTTGCTGTGAAGTTGTTATGACAAACTTCACAGCAAATTTGAAGCTAACTACACACCACGATTGCAAAACAAGTTTGCTGCAAAGATGATACAGCACATTTACAGATAATCTTTGTATTTAAAAACATCCGATTTTTAATAGCATCTCTTAGACTGTCCGTTTTATTAATTCAACATTTTGAAAAATTCTCCATCGTTTTACTAAATATAGAACTCGCACTTTAAAGCAAACTATATAGCCTTTTTCTTAATGTTGAAATTTTAACTTCCATAAACTAAATTAAATCTAAAAAAACAGTCAATGTTTGTTGAAAAATAATAACTTACATTTTGTCCCATTTTAAAAGTAATTATTTTTGAACCCTAATTTCATAATTTATTCTACTAGAAAAACGTAGTTATTAGCGAAAATCGCTCTCGCTTTGACTTCAAATCATATTCTTAACTCAAAATTTAAAAAATTAATGAAATCAAGAAGACAGTTTAAAATAAAACGTGTAGCTGCAATCTTTCTGTAGCGCAATCTGTCTTCCGCATTCGAAGTCCCTCTTGCTGAGTGCTGAAGACGACAGGTTTAGGAAGCGGGATGTCGGGTGTTCGAATCAGAGGTTGTCTTCGTACTCTGTTTTTGTTATAGTTTGCAATGAGTTTGACGCGGCAAGCTTGTGACAAGTTTGACGCGTGGTGACTAACTCGTTTGCGTTAACTTGTTTCAATCTTGCATTCTTGCCGTGTCAAACTTACTGCAAGCTTGCAGATTTGCAGAGCAAGATTGCTGCAACTTTGCTGCAAACTAAAATTGCTATCTGGGATATCTGCCTCTCCGTCCGTACACATATGAATAATAACCTAGAAGCGAAAAAAGCAAGATTTAATTTGGCATATAATTTTATCAGCAAAATTGTAGATCTTTATCAAATTTTAGACTAAATCCGTTTATCTCTTTATCCATCTGTGTCTGAGTGAACATGATAATTCAAAAACACAATAAGCTAAATGAAATGTGGTAAGTAGTTTTGACACCGTAAATGTAAATCCGTGCAAAATCATGGATCCAATTGATTAACGGTAAAAAGATCCAAGATGCATACTTGACTCTCTTCACTATATGACGAAGCTAAACATAAGACTCACCCTATTTTGAGAATTTGAATAAAAGAAAGTCTAGGGGAGATCACCCCGCTTTCAGCAATTAAAGACACTTCATTTTATCTGTTGTTCCATTGAGGTGAAGTTCGATAAATTTAGTAATTACTCACTGTTTTGTTTTTTCGCTTTTCTGCAGATGTGTAATATGTGCTCGAACGGGAGCAGCTTCGATTGGCTGACATACATTTCGGAGTGGGAGGAGGACGGAAAGCCATGCAATAACTGCAGGGTGACAGTGCGAGTGGCCGTGCATGGACTGTTGGCCGAGCACCCCGACACCCAGGTCAGGGGGTGCGCCCTAGTCTACAACCTTGCTCTTAAGAAAGAGGTGAGAACTCCCCTTTCTAAATCTTCAGATGAGTACAGTGAAAATATCTGGGTCTTCAGGCAGAAGTAACTAAGTCCAAAACTGTAGTTTCGAGATGTGTTCAATTTAAACTTAATTATTTTTTAATCGTTATGATAAATAGTAAAAATTATTTTACAGGTTTCTAGCTCTAACGGTTTATTTACTGGGTCATTCTCACGAAAAGGTGCTTTTTACAGTCCCGGGGTGATAAAAATTAGAAAGTTCAAAAAAATGCCCTAACATTTTTGTTCATATGCATAATTCAAGTTTTAAGAAAGCTATTCAATATGTTTCTATTAAAAATAATTTACTATTTAACTTTCATCTTTCAATGAATATGAGACAAAAGTCCGTGGACGACCCTACACATGAAATTCAAAATAATATTAAATGACACTCAAGCAATTTTTTAAAAATTGCATTTTTTTTTTCAGTATTAACTAGTTTAAAGTCTCTAGTTAAGGTCTAACCTAACATTTTTTAACAAAAATTATTTTTACTTAGTAATTAATTTTTACACTTTGTCCCCGGTCAAATACGTTTCCTTCCGTGAACAAAGAAAATAACTTAAAAAAAATATCATAAATGGCAGCTCATGTCAAATCATCATGAAAGAATTTTTAAGAGAGGCAGACAATTTGTTCTTTAAGGAAAAATTTTCGTTCTATTGCGAATTTATTGAATATATTCCAATTTATTAGTTCCATTTAGAGATTAGTAAAGTTCTCAGCGTCCCCTCCGTGGACATCATAAATAAGTTAAGAAAAATCTAATTTATAATTAAAATAAAAATTGTTGATAGGTTTAGTAGAGAATTTAATAAAAATAAATGTACCACTTTATCCACGTAAAAACTTAAGCACTTAAAAATCCAAAACTCAGTTTTTGTCTCCTCCGTGGACACAGCATCTCTACAGAAAGGATGGTATTGTCAATGAAAGAGATAAAATCTCAAAAATCATGATACAATTAGATAAATTAAAATAATATTAATTAAAAGTTCTTTGGTAGATATTTTTTAGGAAATTTAGTGACTTTCTTTTGTATTGTTTTTTAAATCAAAATTGAAATTATATTCTCGAAAAGAATTAAGGTAAAGAATTCACATAGCATATTTATAATATAAACGCTTCAATAGTGTAAAAAAAACAACATTTTAATAGTTAAATTTATTTTTTATTAAAAATGGAAATATTAAAAAATAAAAAGAAAAGCAGTCAGATGCTCAAATTCAGAAGAGAAGAGAGTAGAAAAACTTAGTACGAGACTAGATTGTTTATTAATAAATAAATATATGATATTCCTTAATCTAGTATATAATTGATTACTTTCCTGTAAAATGTTCACTTTCATTTATTTGAAATTGTTTGTAAATATTATTTAACCAATGCATAGTCAATACCATTATTTAAAAAGTGCTATTTATTTTAAAATATTAAGCTTTCTTGCACTGGTTTTTAATAACTAATTTTATTGTTTAATTATAAGAAATAAACCTGTACCAAATCTGCTCAATAATTAGTCTATTATGCTTTCGTTTAAAATGTAAAAGTTCCGTTGACTCTCATGTCTCCTTCGCGGACAGGTCAAAAATTTTAAAACTATAAAAAAAAAACTTGACCACTAATACAAGGTTATTTATTAAGCATAAGCATTAATAAGCTTAAATGGAAACATTCATGCAATTTTTAAGATTTTTTACATACTTTTATAAAATAAAATTCTTTTTAGCTATTTGTGCCTTTTTCATGAGAATGACCCTACTGATGTTTAGATATCAGGTTTCTATCACGAATTGCAAATTTTAATTGACTGCAGTATAGCGTCAAAAGGCTTTTGTGGACTTAGAGACTTCTGCCTGAACGACGACGATATATCGTAGAAGGTCAAGGTACAAGGTAATGGTAGTATAAAATTATACACTACAGTGAACATAGTATAAACAGAATGATTGTACATAGTACGATCACCGAACTTAAAAGAGTTTAAAAGAAGCTTACTTTAGCTATGTTAACGTCCGACTTTGAAGTAACATGAGGGTTGTTTTGAGACGACAGTATCTGAACCCACACCCCCTCAGCAGACTTCTGGACTAAACCAGCGAGAGGACATATAGTCCTCTACGTCAGATTTAACGAGAGGCCCACATACACGATGGACCTTTGGTGGAATCGGGTTTCGAATCTGCGACTCTCTGGTCCCGAAGCCGAGATCTTCCCACCAGGCCACCGTGGCCCGAGGAAGTATGAACATAATAATGTATTTCAATACTGACATTTTTGTTGAGTTTGGACCGGTAGGCGGAAGTATTGGGGTTACTCTTTGCACTGTTTATCTAGGGATTGATAAGTCATCCTTAAATAAAATTAATACTTGATAAAACCGCAGTATATGAAACAAAATTGTTCAAAGGAATACGTGATCAATGTTCATATGTCGTCTGTCCCACGTCAAAATCATGGAACTTCACAAAGAAAGTAACTATCAAGGAATACTTTTAAATGAGCCTGAATTAGCTAATAAATTACATTCAATTCAGTGCATAAATTTACATTTGTTGTTTGGGCGCTGTGAAATTTAAAATAATGACAGATTCAGAAAAAATTGGATGGAAAAACTATTCTGGTTAATTCTTGTTTCTTGAAAAGACACATAATTCTCTATGGATATAGCATTGCAGTTTATTATACGTTAATGGATGTAATAATCATAATCCTTTATTTGATTCAAGGGTCAGAAAAGTTACCCTCATTACCGGGAAATAGTATTTATCTTCGTCTACATCATTTTAAAAACTGCCTTATTTTAATAGCAATAATCATTGTTTAAGCATTATCATACACTTTAATAACAATAATAATACACTCTCTTAGAATCATTAGTGATTTGAATATTCGTATGTTGACATTTCACTTAAATCAGTAGCCGATAAATTATCTTACACCTCTACCAGAGCATTCAGTTTCGTGTAAAATTGGCGGTACATGTTAGGTAATGCTAGAGCATGAAACATTTTAGTGAGATCTTTAAGATCAATTGCAAAATAACGATTGTGGCAAATTCGTGAATTTGAGTTGTAAAAAGATACATTTCTGCTAGGTAAGTGAAAATGCTCGTACCATTTTTTATTACTTAAGTTTGACCTTCAGATTAATCTGTTTGTCATTGTATAGTCAGCTAAGAAACGGATCTAAAAATACTTTTGTGTGAAAATCACCAGTCTTGAAGATTAACAGTTTTGGAGTGGTACCAATGATGTACAACATCCCTACATATTATATGGTTAGAAACAGCGACGTAGCTGCAACTTTTGCCGCCAGGGGCGAGCTTGAATTAATGTTTATATTAGTTTTTTCCAGCAAGGTCCACTGGTATACAACTGTCAGTCCCGGAGATTGAGGACCCTGAGTCCACGCGCTCCGTCGAACCCCAATCATCCCTGGTGTCATGACGTCCTTCCTCTACATGTTGTATTGGACACATAAACCTTAAAATTAAAAAAATAAATATATTTGAGGGGAAAAACAATTTATTAGTAATATAATTCGTCTCTTTGTAAACTCTTTTTTAATGTAGTTCATTTCTTTTGTTTTATGTTTCCCCTCCGGCCTGTGGAAGGCCTTACACCCTCCTGGGTAGGCTGGGCCGGAGCGGGTTGTAAATAAATAAATATAATTCGTCGTTTGACGCCGCCGTCGATCTCTGTAGACAGGTTGCGAAATCACGCGTCCACCTCCAGACTTCCTATCACATATCGGCAATTTACCGAAAAAAGGAGAAAAATAAGAATTATGATATTATTCAATATTTTTAATATACTTAATGATTGAGCTAGTGCCGCTGCTCTTCTTAGTTATAAAATTATTTCCCTGCATGCCTGATTTTGCCGGCCTTTCGGAAGTACCGGCCAAGGTGGATCGCCCTCCGCCCCCTTTAGCTACGCCAATG
Organism: Araneus ventricosus; assembly: GCA_013235015.1. NCBI lineage: Eukaryota > Metazoa > Arthropoda > Arachnida > Araneae > Araneidae > Araneus > Araneus ventricosus. The sequence continues at coordinate 222,391 of BGPR01000973.1, read as the reverse complement.
GTAAGAAATATGTATGTGCTTCATGAATTTTGATGTCTCCTTTCGATAGAAAATATCTCACTTATTGTGCAAATGGTTATGTTTTGCTTCTTTGCATCCAAGTAATCAGTTTTGTTCTCCATTCCTGACAGCTTTTCGATGATGTTGCCAGTGAACTTGCTATGGCTGTTCTTCAGTTCCTACAAATCCCGCCTGCAGAAGAATTGCGTAAGTAACAATACCGTAACTTGTTTGCAAATAATGGTAGCTTAAAAATAGCAATCCTTAAAAATAATGATAGACACCAGCATTCTGAGAACAAGCGTCAAGTTGTTAGAATTAGAGCATCTTTTTTCAGAGCACTGTAGAGAAACAAAACATTGACCAAAAGTCTCGGTGGTATATAGTTCAGAACAACGAACGGAAAACGAAAAGAAAAAAAATTAAGAAGAAAAGAAATACGTGACATAACACTTAAAAGAGTTACTCCAGAAACCTTAATACGCGGATTAAACATGCCACGACAAAAATTGGGCACTATGGCTCCCGCATAATAGCTCCCATTACGAGCGACTCATGCGACGACTCCTCAGAAAGACGTAAGACCCGTCATCGCGAGGGGGTAACATACTCCACACCTTAACCCTCTGACTACTAAGAGTTCTCAAAATCTGAGTGCAGTTGTATACGGAGATTTACTTACTAATTGATCTGTGGAATGGATTCGTCCGCCCCGTTCCCCCTTTTCTCTTCAATACGGGTGATTGGAAATATGAATGGCAGGCCTTTCATCTCTCATCTCTTCCCTAAGGGTCCCTTTAATGACAACCGCCCAACTACCTTCTCCCCCCTTTCGGAACAGCAACCAGCCGAAATCCGCCCGTCGCATGGCCGGTTACAGCCGGCTTAGGAGTCAGAGTGTCAATACATCCCACAGGGAAGCCAGATTCTGCTTACTCATACGGCAGATTCTCATCCCCATATTTGAGGTGCCCCCTTGAGTGGGGATAAATATCTGACATAAACGACCTTATTTACCATCGAACTCTTTACCATGCATAGTTAATTAAATTGATATTTGAATGCAAATACAGTTGTAAATATCTCTTGCAACAGTATCCTTCTAATTTCGTCTCGTAATTAATATACTTCATGTCAATGGCTGACATGATGCACATTTTATCATGTTTTATACTAGGGATAGCTCATCTTTCCTTTTCTATCATTCATATTTTGAACTTTCTTGCATCATTAGTTTCATCATATTCTAAAATGAATAACAAAGAGGTCTAGCTATTATTCTATGGTTCTTATGACCACTTATTTTTTTCTCTTCTGTGCTCTGAAGAGGGATACTTGAATTCTGAACACCCGGTTTATTAACACTGGGAGAAACTTATTCTTTTTCCATATGTTATCAACTTGCCAGAAAAACTTTCAGAAAAATGACTTCCATTTTATATTTATTGAATGATTTTTACACACTTAAGTGCACCACAAAATTTAAATAGGAAGTTACACCTTAAACTTACAAAAGAAGAAATAATTTGGGCTGAAAAGGAATAGTAAAAAGTTTTGTCTATTTTCAATTACTTCTTTCTTCAGTTCGCAAAATATGTTCTAACCAAACAATCAGGCATTAAATCTAATTTTTATATCTTTATTCATTCCAGTGTTCCAGAGTCTGACTGCCTTGTATCGATTTATGTGTATCAGTTACAATGAAGTAAGTAAACTCTAAACATTCTGCCTTGATAATGCTATTTACGATGTAACGAATATAATATACAGGGTGGAAATAGATTATTGGACATATTTCAAAAATTTATAAAAAAAAATAATAATAATGTTACAACTTACGCTTTAATGAGAGAGCAAATAAAAAAGTTTTTCAAAGGGTGGCGTACCATAACGGCGTTCTAAATTTGCTACAGGGAGAGATTTCCATACGCAATGGCTACCGATCAGCAGAAGCCAATCAGAGTTTTTTTGTTTCCTTTTTTCAGTTTTTCTTGAATATCTCGAAGACTATTCAGTTTTTGAATTACAATTGATTTAACAAATTAAAGAGCGTAAAATTCCCTAAAAATACATGCTTTTATTTTTCATTTAGCTTTAATAGTTTCAGCAGATAATTGCTCTCAAAAAGGGAAGATGTCCAATAATTTACGACCACCTAGACCACCATAATGGCGCATTACCTATCCGGAAAAAAAATTTCAAAATGCGTGCTCATTTATATAAGAAATAAGGTATAAGCTTTTATTCAAAATGCACTTTAAATGAGAAAATACGTTTACACATTATAATTTCGTCAAAATGAACTCAAAAGTAAAAAAATAATTTTTCTGATTACAATAAAATGCATGGTTCGAATAAAAGCGTGGGCGCCTTTACCTTCTAGGAATATTCCATTTGTTTAAGGAAATATACACAAAATATAAGGTTCTATATAAGGCGCCCACGCTTTTATTCGAAACATGCATTTTATTGCAATCAGAAAAATTATTTTTTTACTTTTGAGTTCATTTTGACGAAATTATAATGTGTAAACGTATTTTCTCATTTAAAGTATATTTTGAAAAAAGTTTATACCTTAATTTTTTATTTATTCATTTTATTTTCTACTTTTTAGTGACGGCTGACACGAATACACACGACATGTTAGACATAGTAAACCAAATTCAATTATTGACTTCTCCAATATAAAATACATTTTTAAATTATTATATACATATGTACAATTACGTTTTTAAAAGGATTTAATGACATTAACTTTCTGAAATATAAATCTGTAATATATTACGTGATAACTTACAATTGTTATCAACAATGTAATAGAAAAAAAAGAGAATCGATCTACACAACTTTCTCTTTTTGATTTGAGTGCGAAACGTTTGGCGCACACGAAGTAAAAATAAAATCTACTTCTGGTTGTTGGCGAATTCTAATAGAAAGTAAACCCAAGACGCGTAGAAACACGAGCTATGTCATTCATCGGTGCAGGGAAGGGTGTTGCTGCAACCCTACGTAACGTGAACTTACCACCTTCCAAACTTTATCGCCCAACTATAGAGCTAAAATTTTAATATCATTTTGTTAAGTTTAAAATAGCTATAGATTGCAAATAGCACCAAAAGACTCTACGCAAAATGTCATATAAAAAAACTGCCTAAACGCAATCGGAATGAAGTAAAATCTTTCTAATAAATTTTAATGGAATCAATTCACGTAACGTCACAATCACATGACAAGCATAATTGCGCATATCATCTAATATCTAACTACTGATCGTCTTACGTTGAGCTGCCCCGTCCCGTCCTTTATCCACAATGGATTCCAAACTTCAATTGGCGGGGCGCATTCTACGTGTACCACGTGAACATAAATTGATTTCATTCAGTAAAACTAGATTCCAATTCTAATTATAAAGGCTTACTTTCATTATTCTAATCTAATTTGTTACATATCAGATAGAAAAAATTAGAAGCAGAATTTTTAAAGGCACACTTTAAAAGGAAAAAAAGACCATTATTAATAAACCACCAAATATATAATGGCGTCAATCCGTATTCTAGTGACACCAGTTTATAATACCCCGTAAATTTAAATCTGGAATCCGTTGCACATCTCGCAGAAGAAAAGAAGACGCAACCTGTCAGGACACCGTAAGACATAGTCAGATATTAGATGGCATGCGCCATTAAGTTTATTATTTGACTATGACATGCGAGACACTGTACTTACAAAACTGTTGCAAAAATTTGTTCGAGCCTATATAAAGGATTTACGTTTGCAGATACATTCCTCTCTACAATCTAATAAATAGAAATATTTTTGCATTTTTTTATCCGGAAGCTAATATAAACCAGATAAATACCGAATTTCCTACTTATAAACAGCTACTTGGTTGAGAATCGAATTTGTAACAATCCTATAAGGCTTATTTGAGCCAAATATCTTCCATTCCATTGCCATGACATCTTGGTGTCTTTTATTTACAGATCCCCGCCCTCATGAAGATGATGGGTCCTGACGTGGAAGCCTTTAGGGGCGCGTCCGCCAGGATCGAACCCGTCGTCGAAGAGATCCAGATGAAGCTCAGAGTCGCCCGCTGATAATGTTTTCTTTTCTTTTTACTGTATTTTTCAATAAATCTTATTTATAAAATCAACCCTCTCTTTCTCTTCCTGCCTAATGAACATAGCTCCAGATGTTAAGGGATATTACTTACTTTTCAGGGGCGGAGGGAGGTGAACATAGCGCGTGTAAATTAACACGATAACGAAAAATGTATCCAATATTTTCCTTCCACATGAGAGGCAAGGAGCAGGTAAATACGCGCAGTAATTCAAATTGTATATATAATTAATTTCAATATAAATGGTAACGTGCATGTTAAAAAAAATCTATAAATATAACCGGTACTGAAAAGAAAATCGTGTTTGTAGTTAGGACATGTATATCTTTCAGTGGACGGGTTACAAAATTTAGTACAGATCCATAATTTTGGTGCAAGGACCATATGCGAAATTTCTTTCGTCTAAGTTGGTGAGTTTTTAACTAAAAATTTTCATATAAACACAGACATGCATGCAGACATAATTCCAACATTTTTTTTTAACGTAGGACTACGTTCCTCCTATTGAGGTCTCAGGAAGGAATTTAATTCACACGCCAAAACGCCACAAAAAACGTTGTATGGGAGAGCCTCTATATCTCGGTAACTGCATATATTAATGTCTTATTTTAGAGATAAAGGGTAACAACAGAAGTTACAAAAAAAAATTAAAATCGGAATTGTAGTTCAGCGACTAATGAGTCGCAAAGTTGGGCAAAAATACGCATGGATTGGTGACGCGATCCTCTATATCTCGGTAACTACATACAGGGTTCCCACTTATATCCGTTACACCCCCTTAACTTCTAAACGCTGACAGCTTAGGCCATAAAGTTGGCGTCTAAGTATAGTAAAAAGGCTATGCGCTACTCGATTAGACAACTTACAACGCCATCTATCGGCAAATTTTGGAATTAGCGGTCTTATCTCGTAACCGGTGAAAGATACGAGAAAAAAGTCAATTAGAAAGTTGTAGAGTACTCTCCGATTTAGTACCAAAAGACACCTTGCACACATTTATACTCAAAATAGAATGTAAAACATGAACATTTGTTTGATTGTGATTTTCAACACTATGGCGTCGTTAAACGCGAGCGAAGCGAGAAAAGACCACCTTACGGACTCGATACCAGCCTGTGTTGTGGCGCAGCGGAAACGCACACGATTTGCATTCATGAGGACCATGGTTCTGTTCCACTGGATACGTGTTTTACTGAATGTCTCTACAAACCATGAAAACTTTCTGCTGATCTTGCAAAATCGGCTCTCCAAACACACAACTCAACCACGTCTGTTATAAAATCACATGGATTTCATATATTATGTAAATGAGGATGGAACGTCATACCTGTTCACCAGAGACTATTACAATAAAAAGGATGTTTCTGCTGGGTTGTACGTTAAAGCTGAGGGTTATGGCAAAATTTGGCATTAACGAGTATTGCGAGACGTTGTTAATTTACGGTGAATATGGGCGTAAGGCAAAATCAGCTACAAGGCTGTATCGTGAACGTTTTCCTGAAGGCCCGCATCCTACACGGCAGACCAATTTTAAAAGTTGTAAAAAACGTTTAAGGGAGACGGACTTCGTGACCAGCCGACCTCGTAATGTAGGACGCAAAATGCAACCTGAAGATGTGCTAGCATACGCTCTCGGCCATCCTCAGAGCAGCACAAAAATGATCAGTGAAAATAGTGGCCTCTCAAAAAGCCACGTTTGGACAATCCTGAATGAATCTGGTGCTCATCCATACCAATCCACACATGTGCAGGGATTGCTGCCAAGAAATGCTGAGAGACGTTACACGTGGTGCAACTTTGTGACGACTAACTTAGAGGGCCACCCAAAATTCCTGGCAGACATAATTTGGACGGATGAGGCATATTTTTCGCCTAACGGAATGTTTAATAGACAGAACGTTCATACCTGGTCGCTGGAAAATCCGAGATATGCTGTAAAAGTTCGACATCAACTACGCTCGTCGATTAATGTTTAGTGCTGAATTTTTAATGACAGGCTGATTGGACCAGTATTTTACGAGGGAACGTTAACGGGACAGCGGTACTTGGAGCTTCTGCAGGATGTAATAACCGACTTTGTTGAGAATCTACCGTTGCACCAACTCCGAAATGTATGGTTCCAACATGACGGCGCCCATCCGTATAAGATTTCAAACGTTAAACATATGGAGACATTCCAAAACTAATGGAGACATTCCAGAATCAAGTCATCGGGTATGGTGGTTTCGTAGAGTGCCCCCGCGCTCACCTGACTTGACCCCATTGGACTTCTTCTTATGGAGAGACATAAAAGAGCACGTATATGCGACCCCTCCGCCAATATTGCAGGATCTTCGACGAAGCATTACTGATGCATGTGCCTCCGTAACACTTGCCAATTGCACAATGTGCAGCGAGAAATCCAGTCCATAGTGCAAATATGTATAGTGGCTAACGGAGAGCATTTTGAGCAATATAAATAAATGATCCAGAAGACAGGGACGTGTCTCAGTTTCTTTCTTCCACTCTTTATGACATGACAATTTTCGAAATCGTGACCAAACAAATGATCATTTTTTGCATTCTGTTTTGAGTATTAATGTGCGCAAAGTATCTTTTGGTACTAAATCGAGAGTGCTCTACAACCTTCTAATTGTCTTTTTTCTTGCATCTTTCACCGTTTACGAGATAGGACAGCTAATTCCAAAATTTGCCGATAGATGGCGTTGCAAGTTGTTTCATCGAGTAGCTCATAGCCTTTTTACTATACCTAGACACCAACTTTATGGCCTAAGCTGTCACCGTTTAGAAGTAAAGGGGGGTGTACCGAATATAAGTGGGAACCCTGTATGTTAAAAAAAAAAATCTAATGTCTTATTTTAGAGATAAAGGGTAACAACAGAAGTTACAAAAAAAATTGAAAATCGGACTTGTAGTTCAGTGACTACTCAGTAACAAAGTTGGGCAAAAATACGCATGACTAGGTGACGTCACACGCATGAGGTGCGCGAGCACAATTGGCTGACTTTCTCACATGCCTCGTTTTAGAGAGCGAGATTTCGAGATTGAGTTGAAAACAAAAAAAAATTGATAATAACTTCGAGAAACAAAAGAGAATCATGAGTAACTTTGAGAAACAAGAGTATCGCGAGTAATTTCGAGAAACAAAAGAGTATCGCGAGTAACAAAGAGAATCCGAGAAGCTTCGAGTAAGAAAAGAAAATCGCGAGTAAAAGAGGAAACTGAGAAACAAAGAGTCACGCGAGTCAAGTAGTTCTACTCCTTTAACATCAGCGGCTGTTTGAAAAAGACAGCCTACCGCCATTTTTTTTTTTTTTTTTTTCTAAAAGCGGAAGGTCTAAAACGCTGAGATTGATCAAAATATCGCGATCGAAGTTTGTTACGATTTTACAATACTTTCTTTTATGTATACTCATTAAACGAAAAAATTAAAAAAAAAAAAAAACTTTCTGTTCACTATTTCAGAACCCATTGTATCGTAAAACTATCTTTCACTTTGGGTTATCTTATCTGTATTTGCGCAATGCAACTAGCGCGCAACATCGAACTCAGAAGGGGTGGGGAGCTATCAGATAAAAATGAAGCAAGACATTCCAGATTATCTTTATAAGCAAGTCGGTGCAGGTGAAATATTGAATTTCATCAGTTACTTTCCTCGCTAGTATATATGATATAAGAATCGTGTAACTTGTATTAATGATATTCAGGTATTTTTGACTCACCTGTCGTAACAATTGCATTGGCAGATGATGTAAGAAGGTGGGTAATTAATTTCTGTAGAATATATTTTATGAATAATGGCTCCTTAATCTACGAATCGGAATCCCAAATAGGGTAGCGAAAGTTTTCACAAAACTCTATTCTTGCAGAATTTTTTTTTATATTTCTCCATAAAAAAAGTTAATAAATTAACATTGATTTAAAACACTAATCTTAAATTTGCTATCTTAAATTTGATTTGAAACTATTTTAAATCGAATGACTATCATTTTTATTGATTTACGCTTCGTAAATCAATAGAAAAAAAACGAAGTAACGTTTAGTTTCTCTTTTTATCAATTTTGGGGTCGTCGTGATAAAATTTTTTGAATGAAGTGGCGTTTGCTAAAATATTCATTGTTTGAAAAGATGTCTAGAAGTTTTTTTCCTGTTGTAAATGAATCAGCTAGTAGGATATATTTTACAGCATTTTACATAAAAAGTGAGGTAATGATTTACGTATAACTGCATTTGGATTACAGATAAATAGTATATGTCAATAATTTTTCAAAGTACGTTCTTCCATTTTATTTAAATTTTGTTTCACTAGTAAAGAAATTTTTTTTCACATACAGGCTAGTATTATTTAACTTTTCCTAAAATATCTGCTATTTTTAACAATTAAGATAGACCCTTTTATGTATACTAACATCATAATCCTAAAATAAAAAATAAAAAACACTTTCAACTTCGAATATAAATTTTTTATGTTCGTGTTTGGATTCATTTTTTTAAATACTCTGTATAAAATCTAGAAATAAAATATCAGAAAATCTATTTTTATCTTAAATGATATATTTAGAAACCTTTTACCTCTAAGTTCGAGATTTGGAATAGTCTGATGCAAGTTCCATATGCATAAGTCAAATTATTGTGGAATGTGGTTATCGTACAACAGAACTCTCACGAGAAGGAAGCAAAATTATTTTTAAAAGATAAAGTTTCCATTAAAATAATACAGAATTAAGAGCCTCATATATATAACAATAATTTCAGTTATAAATTACGAATTTTTATTTAACCATATTACGTAATCAATATACGCTAACTTTCAATAAGTTGCTCCTCCATAACGATCAGAATTCGATACTTTTAAGTTTTAACATGACAGAAAAAGAAATTAAACCAAACGATTTCTACAAAAATGTAAACAGGCTGCCAGTCATTAAATGTGGATTAATTAATGTCACCTGGGCTGTTTTTGTCTTAAAAGACAAATTGTTTTACCACAATTTTCTTTTTTTCCTTATTTATATATTGTTTTCAAATATTTATTTTCGAATAATAAAGAATACTCTTAGCAATGATATACATGCAATAAACGAAAAAGATATGAAATCTTAATTTCATTTAATATTAATATACTTGTAACAGAGTGAAATCAAATGGAGAATTTAGAAAATGTTTACTAGAATATTTTTATGCAGATTGTTAATATTCCATTGCATGCATTTGGATTAATCGTAGAAGCTTATTTTAAAAAAATTTACAATGGAAGGAGAAAATGTTACAAATCTACCGAAATTGTTATTATTGAGTTATTAATCACCTATTAACTCGCAGTCATTTGGAAGAGTAAGTATTTTCGTTACTTTTTTTTTTCCGAAGTCAGCTTTTTTTTTCACATTATGTAGCTACTTGTTTAAAATTTCAATTACTAGACAAAAAAGAAAGACTGATCATACTATGATATACAATATTCCAAGAGCGTGAAGTTTTTAATTATAAAGTGAAACATCTTTTATGTATGTTAAATAGGCTTACAGATTTATAGAATATTCAGAAGGTAGAAGATTCCATAAACAAATTATTTATTCATAGTACTTTTTATATTCAGATGCTCGCACTTGCTAACCACAATGACTTCAAACGTTGTTTTTGCATGGAATCGAGATACCTGCATTTTCACCTAAGAAACGATATGGACAACGAGAGATTATTTCAGATGCATAACAGAGTGCCCATTAAAATCCCTTACACTCTCCTAAACTTCAGAACAACGGCAGCTATAGTCATGAAACTGGCGTCTAGCTATAGTAAAATGGCTGTGTCATGAGACCGCTTACAGCGCCACCTGGTGGAAAACTCCGGAGTTAGCGTTCCTATCTCGAAAATGGTACAAGATAGATTATAAAGCTGTAGAGCATTATCGATGTAGTACAAAAAAACACCTTGGGGACATAAATACGCAGAGTACTTAAAACGCGCATTTATTTGTTTACTCTTTCCCAACATTGTGATGTGACGAAACGTGTTAAAAAGAGAAAACCATTAGTTATCATAGGATGCCTTTATTTTCGGTGTTCAAACTGCTCTCCATCAGTTAAAATACAGATTTGGGGCCTTTTCTGAATTTCACGTTTAGCATATCAGTTGGCACGCTAACGCAAGCAATAATAATATATCATCGAAGGTATTGCAATGTGTTGGAAAGGTCGCATAAACCGTTTGAATTATTCCCACAAGAAAAAGTATATTGGGATCATTTTTCTCGAAAGCTAACATTTTCTCCTTTTGTCCATGTATTGTTATGTCACAGGTTCAGAAATCGCGAACAAACAACTGTGCATTTTAAGTATTCTGTTCTTCTTATCAGTGTCTCCAAGGTTCGTTTCGTACTAAATAGATAACGCTCTACAACTCTGTAATTGACTTTTTCCTTCTATCTTGTACAATTTTCAAAATAGGAACGCTAACTCTGCAGTTTTCCGCCAGGTGGCACTATCTCATGGCATAGCGCATAGCCATTTCACAATACCGAGACACCACTTTCATGACTACAGTTGACGTGGTTCTGAAATTAAGGGGTTGGTAACCCTTATTTAAGTGGGCATCCTCTATACTGTTAGAGAACTTCTTCCTAATGGATTTTCCTAAAATTTGGTACAGATGTATAATTTGCGCATCAATTCCACATACCGAATTTCATCCATTTAGCTCATTCAATTTGAGTTATACTTTCACACACACATGATCAAATAATGAGAGAAACGAAACAACATAATTCTAAAAATGCTTTCTTCGGAAGTGAGGAGGTCTAGAACCTCGAAAGATTTCAAAATCCGATTGCCGAATTCTTCGACAATTACAATACTTTTTCTACGTATACTTTGCATATGAGAAAGTAATAAATATTTTATTCAAAACAGTTTTTAAGAACTCTCTTTTATTTTTACATTAAACAGCAAATTTTTTTTATTTTAATTCTTTTCTACCATTTAATCTTGAGATTTGTTTATGAAACTCACTACCAGGTGACGTCATAGATATGGAATCAAAATTAAATTTAATTTATGTTTAACTGATAATTACATTCTGAAGATATTAAAATAGTGAACTGCAATCGAGAATACACACTTTCAAATCTCTAACACATCAGGAATTGAGTGAAAAATAGTTTACAAAATTCCATCTAAACAAACATGAAGCAAGTCAAGTTAAATAAAAGCATCTAAAAATAAAAACTTGTCCTTCACAACATTTAAGGTTTCTATTTAATGTATCAGATACTCAACGTCTCCCAGATTAACATAATTTTACGTTTTCAGGTTCCAGACAGCTTTTTCAAATGGCTTCAAAACACCTCTAGACTTGTATTTAACCTTACAAGAAAAAATGGCATTCATAGATTCAGAAACAACCAGCCTTGTGGTGAACACCACTCTAGAGATCAGAATAGAAGATTTCTGGAGCTCTAACAAAACAAAACGAGTTTCAAAGAGATGTGGAAAAAATTACGAACACTGGGATTTTCACTTTTTAGCCTCAGCACATCCAGATGGAATCGACAAAAACACCAAAAGTTCTATAGTAGTTCTTTTATATGAAATGTTACATTCCCAAAACTCGCTGCATTACGATGACATTTTGACATGGACCTTGAGCATTATTGACATCGAAGGCAACTTGAGGTTGCCAAGATCATTTATAAAATTTCCTTTTAGGGAGAGATTGTCGAGCTCCTACTTCAGAGAGGTAAAATATCTAAAGAGATCTTTGATCCTTAATCAAGCAGACGAGTTCCTTCCTGATGGTGTTTTGACCTTGCATTGTGACATTTCTTACACCTGGAATTCTAGAGCGAGCAGAAACGATTATCAGCTTTCGGACTTGGATTTAATTGCAACCAAAACTTCTTTAGCAGCCGAACTTTATTTAAATGACTTTCTGTATTCAATACCAACTGTAATGTGCCACAGAAATGGTGGCAATAATATGACAGACTCGAGCGCCATTCCTACACCTACTTTAAGAATTTTCGACTTAAGCTTTCAGATATTTACTTTACCAAAGTTTCACGAGTTAAGAAAGCGATTTGGAGTTTATGGCATTTCTCCTGCATTATCGCATCTCAATTTAGAACCAGAAAAAGACACCCAAAACATAATGGAGCATATCTGGATATTTGACACTGACCCCGACAAGTTTCTTATTTCCCTTGACAGAGGAAAGAATAGCTTAGGAACCCAGCTTATGGAGGCCTCTGCTGTTATCAAACGCTGTGTAAATGCTCCCATGAAAGAACAGCATGAAAAACGCATTGTATTCTCAAATGTTAAAAGTCACACCTTTACGATTGTGTTATACTACTTAAGAAGTAGAGCATTAATATTTTCTAATTTCTGCGAACTTGTGGACGTTTATGAAATGTCTCATTTATATGAAATGAAAGAGTTGCAGCAAAAATGTGTCGAACACATGGTAACATCATTTAATACCCCGAATGTTGTTGAACAACTGGACAGAATCGCAAATCTCTACTCAGATGAATATTTGTCGAAGCTGCTGCACTCACTTTGTCATGAATATCAAAACGGTAGACAAATTCCATTATCAAAAATGAACGATAGACCTGACTATGCAAGTTACATCTGATAAATAAATATTTTTACTTTGTTAGTTACCGATTTGTTTCATTGCCTCAGTGCGTTTCTAACAAGAAAAGATGGGCATAATAATAATAAAAAAAAAAACTAAATCCTAAATATCCCCACATATTTTGTCTCAAAGGATACTTAAACAATTATAAATACATTTACAAGTGAATGTATCTGTTAATAAAATTAATTCAATGATACAATCAAAAGCCATTATCTAGTTTGGTTACAATTACATCAGTTAAATGGTGAATAGTTAAGTTACTTAAAGAGAACCAGTAGCAAAATTCAATTCCACATTACATAATACTAGCCACTTTATCAACTTAAAAAAAAAGAGAACCATTTTGCATGTGGTCCTTACATTAAAATTGCAGATATGTATGAAATTTTGGTATAAACAAGTCAATAGGGCAAAGCATTTTTCCAACACAAATACATACGAGTGTGAATTAAGGATATAACTAAAAATATTTAAAAAAAAAATTTCTGGAAATCAGAAGGGAAAAATGCACTGCAGTAATAACCAGCAGTACTGAATTTATGTTTTTGAAATTCAAAAATGGTGCAAAATTTATTTTCATTGGATAACAAATACAAAGGTTACTCCTAGAGAGCATCAAATTATAAAACATTAGTGTTAACTGTCAGAGGAAAAAGTAATTTTTTAACCTTTTGGGTTTACTAACATACCAGGAAAACAGCCATTAGTTCTAAACAGTAGCAAATACTAAATAAGTAAACCACTATTATCAAAGCTTGTGTAGAGAAAGTTTTCCAAGAAAAAGAAAATAAACTATTTTTAACACGACATATTTAGGCTGGTATTCTTTCTCTTAATTGTATGATGCATCACACACAGAACCCAACAGATTTATTATTAGCATTAAAGAATTTCTTAAAATATTTTTCGAGTCATTATTGAGTTTTATAGTAAATTATGTTGGAAATTAGATTTAATTTCCATTAAAATAATAGGTAAAAATTAATTGTGCATTATGGTTTGTCACCAAATTTACCAATATGGCATAAAAAATTAATAGTAATACTGGAGGAAATTTTTAAACTTAGTTTTGCATGTAAAATCAAGCTTAACACATTACCATGCTACAAATCTTTTGGACAAAAGGTTTGAATTTTCAATTAACTGTCAAAGTATTCAATGAATTTTCAAAAATTTGTCAACAGAATCTTTAAATGCATTTTATGACCTCAAAACTTCAGTTGCATTTTTATTTAACGAGAAAAAATTCTGCATTAGTGAGAATATAAGAACTATAACCTCTCATTTGACCTTAGATAGTCTAACCTTTTTAATTTATATAACCTACATATGATATATTTGTTCAAAACAAAATTTGAGGAAAATAATGAGTTTGCATTAGCAAATCTGGATTCCAAATATATCTAGATGAAATCACCTTTATAGAATACCTATTCATATTTATTGGTGCAATAAAAGGAACAATCACTGTAGACGTGAACATCAATCCAAATATGAATTAAATAATTGGAAAAAATAACACACAAGTTAAACTAAAATGACAAGATTTTCTGAATTTTATTACAAGAGGGGATCAAGCAAGGAAAAGTAAAAAAACCAGTGCTATGCCACCTAATCTTTGTATAATCTTGATAAAATCCATGCCTACAATTAATTGAATTCAATAATATTCAAAAGAATTATCATACTGAACAACCATCTACTTTAAAATATGGTGACAACATTTGAAAACTAAAAGTGTTAAGCAATGCAAATGCCAAAAGAAAAGAAAAAATTAAAACACTGTTTTTCACACTAAAGTTTAAAATGAGCAATGCCTTAGAGTATGATGAGAAAAGTGCCTAGTAATCCTCAAGTCATTTAAAAGAGTGTGTAAAAGTCACTAGTGTGATGTCCCTATAGGCTGAATGACTTTTTTTTTCAATTTCCCAACATTTCTGTTTAAGGCATTTACTATTTGTAGTCCTCATTCAAAGATACCGCATGTTGTAAAGGAGATCTGTTTAGAAATAAATTCATCAAAGATAAATCTAGTTGGCTTTCTTTCCAAAATTTAAAAAAAAAAACATGAGTATTTACTTATTTTTAAAAAATCTTGTAATCTGGAGCAAGAATTTAAAAAAGCCCAGATGTGTGCAGATTTTGGTTCAAATCAATTATGGATCTCCCCTACTTTTTTTCAATTTTTTTCCTCCAATCATTATTTAATTACAATCATTTTTTCCTTTTTAGCTTTTCTAAAGTAGCTGAAATGTCCACCTCTACTTTGCAATGTATAAAAAAAGACACATGCAATTTTAAAATATATTCCTTTATTAATGATTTCAAATGCATAAAAGTAAGGCAAGTCATCTCACTGACAGTTTAGTTGAAGGGACTGGAGCTGAACCAGTCTGGAGAGGCATCTCCCTCGTTCAAGGAAGGCGAGAGCAGGATGGGCTGCAGAGCATCAAAAGCGGAGTCAAAGTTGAGGTCTGGAGGAATGTCCAAATCCATCTTGATGTTCAAGTCTTCTGGCTCTTGAATGCTCGAATTTTGCAGCGGTTGGAGATCGAAGCCTAAAAAATTATTTCATACATGAATATGAGCAATCTGGCATTTATTTTTCAGACAAACGGGATCATTTATTATAACGTCTCAATCAGCTTAGCATTTTACTAACAGTTGATATTGACAGTATGGTATATTTAGTTAAAAACAGATATTAGAAGTATAAAGCTTATATATAAGTATAAGGTAATTTCATGTGAAATGATTGCAAGAAAATAAATTCAATCAAATGATATAATAGTATAAGCAGAATAGAGATACATAATACATATCACCAGACTTGAAAAAGTTTAATTACTCTTCCATTTTGAAGTTAAATGAGAGCTATTTTGGGATAGACTTCATCTTTTTGAAACTAGGGCAAAAGCCCTCCCTCTTCAAACTTTCACTAGACTATCAGCAGGGGTTTTATCCAAACAAATTTAATGTGCATTGGGCAGAGGAATTAGGTCTCAAACCTGCAACCCTCTTGAAATTCAGACTAGCATCTGTTTAAAAAAGTTTTTTTAAAAATACATTTTGTTGCATATGAAAATAAATGAACAAAAACACAAGTTTCAAAAACTTAATAATTTAGCTTTAATCATGAATAAAAATGATTCCCAGTAAATAATGATAACCAATAATACGTAGCAGTAGTTATGAAGTTAATAAAACTGATTTAAGACTGAAATATTAAAGCATAACAGAAAACATTTCCTCATATATAAACAGAAAATTAATAATAATCTTCACACCAAAGAATGCACTTCAGTTCTAAATATGTGTTTGAATATTAATCTAATTTATAATCTTTTTATCTCCCATATTCCAGGAATCTACATACTCTCAACAGATTTCCAGATCTGAAACATTATATATAACAAACTATCACATACTTGCTTTATGAACCAGAGAACTAAAATGCAATTCACAACACTAGTTTTTAATCGCATAATTACACAAAAGTTTAAAAAAGCAGTATTTGAATTGATACCCAAGTGAAAGAAAGTGAAAACCGGATTTTAAAGCTTTATGGAAATTTCAAAGAGAAAGACATACAGCATAATTAAAATATTAGCATTCAATTCTTATTCAGTGCTGAATGCATAATCCACAAGCTTGTCCAGACAAATCTTCCATTAGCACAGCAGTCATATGCCCAAAAATGTTCAATTTAAAATAACAAACAAACCTTGATTAGCGGCAGGTCTTGATCCAGGGGGGCAACTGAAGGAGCCTTGGCTTTCCTGATATCCAGATTCTGGGGTTACACTTGGAGAAGAACTTTTAAGCTGAAGGAATAATAAGAATGCACAAGAATTAGATAAATTACTTTGCTCTTGTTTAGAAGGGGGAGAGTGATAAATCGGAAGAAAAAAGTGAGAAATATGTTAAACAGCATAAGGAAATTTTATATTTAAGCTAAATAAATAAGAAAAACTCAAAAATTACTTTTTCTAAACTTTTAGAAAACAAAACAAATAATTAACTGTGCACTCTGGACATACATAATTACATTTAACTTTTCAGATGTATTTAAAACCATTATGGAAAGTGGAGGGGGAAATGAAATTGTTTCTAAGTGACAAGCTAAACCAACCCACAACATCTATTTATCTGGTGGCACGGTTTCTGATAATAAAGTGTAGTAATTGTTTTCTTCAATTCTCCAATCAGGATACCAGTTCCACCCTAAAACAAACTTACACAAATGAAACACATGCAAAAAATAAATAAATAAAATCAATTATTAAAAACTCTCAAAGAATTTTGACTGAAATTATTTTTACAAAAAAAAAAAATCTACATTCTATAATTGAATAAAATTCTCATTTCCAATTTAAAGTTTGAAAAATATTCCATAAATACAATATTTATTTACAATTAAATTATTAGCAGGTGATCACAGCTATAATATTCAGACAGACAAACTCCAAGCCCTTATTTTAGAAATACAACTGCACAATGCAACACAAAAAAATCCATGCTAACTTTGATTTGGAAGTTATGTCATTTAAGTGTTAGCAAATCATTCACAGGGGGGAAGAAAACTCAAAATTCAAATCAACGACAAAGTTATGTCATAGTGTACAGTATGCTTATTATAATATGAATGCAATAACATATTTAATGACTCATTAGCACTTCTACAAAAAATGAAATTATTTCTGGCACTTCAACTGCACTGCCTTGGAAACAATATTAAAAGAATTTACGTGAATGTATTTTTGAAAGTTTCATCTAGCTTTTAACAGAATATTTTTCATTCAGTTAGCCAACTTCTAATTGTGAAAGACATATAAATCAAATTCCAATTGAATGGTAGTATTATGGGGTCTAAAAAGAGTGAAGTGTGAAGAGCTATGCTTACTATTAAAAATAATACAAGAGATTATCTTATTGTAACTGCATATTAGCTAAAGGTAGTTAAGAAATTTATTTTTTGTCTTCAAAAAGAATTACTCAAATTTCTATAAAAGCCTATGGTAAATCAATGATCAATTAATGAATATTGTCTCTGAATGAATTCTATTCATAAACTAACCACTCACTGTCTAGATAAATAGAACATAAATCTGTATAGATAAATAACCATTTTTTTAAGCATCTACACATTTCAAAAGAAATTAATTTTTTTTGAAATTGATTTCCAAAGCAATATCAATTTTATTAAAAAATGGAGATTACAATCCACTTACCAGTTCCTGCCAGGGAACAGAGTCATCCTTTCCCATAATCTTGTTCATGTCTGTAGACAAAAATTGATATTGCTGTGGCTTCAAAGTGAATAGTTGAATCAGCAGAGAAGCTGATTGAGAAGCTGTAAGACATTAGAGAAAGTTGTAAGAAACAGGCTAGATTATCTATAAGCTTTTCCTTAGAGATACTGCACCAGTAAACAATAGGAACATTTTTTTACACAACACAGAGGCAAAATCATTTTTGGTCCCATGTATTGCAATGACATCTTTAAGAGGAAGAATATGAGAAAGTTTAGGAGAAAACAGCCCAGATTTTTTTCCTATAGCAGTAAGGTAAACATATATTAAACTGCTTGTTCATGCTACAATAAAATCTTATACATGTTCACTAAATATATTACATTCCTCATAAACTGAGAAGATTTTACACAAAACTACCACTGGCATCCATGCAAAATGAAAGATTTTATTTTTGAAGTTCACTTCTCTAATTGACTGAATTTGGGAATTTAAAGCAAAATTAATTTTAATCTTGCTTTCATTCACCTTGTTTCCAGATAATTTAATCTGACAACCTAGCACTGAAAGAAATTTATCATAAGGATCACGATTAAAGTTTTCCTGAATGGTCAGTAAAGACATTTAAGAAGAACTAATTCATCTGGTGGAATTCTGGAAGCCACAATAAATTTTTAAAATGTTTTATTATTATCCGTAATTTTAAAGGTTTCTCAGAAAATAACACGGGCAAATGTTTTATTCCCGAAACGTTGCGACAAAAACTATTCATGAAGCCTTACCAAGTCCTTCATTTTTGGAGCGCAAAGAGGTGCAAAGGGATGGAACGGCTCCTGCAGATTCGACAATCAAAATACCACCTGGGTCCGAGGCAATCTCGCAGAAGAGACCAGCAACAATGCACTGGATATTTTCATTTTCTTTGTACAAAATCTAAGTACAGGAGACAAAATTTAAGTAAATGAACAAATCAATTTTACTCTTAATTCAAACATTCCGGACATGGTTTACCACTGACCTATTGTCCCGAGTACATGTGAACAGATTCTTTTGTATAACTTAAATTTTCTTACTGATAGTCTATGAAATTTGCAAGCAATTTTACATTTCAAATTGAAAATAAATATGAATGGAAAAACAGATAAAAATTTTATAGAAATTAATAGGCAAAAAAGGCAGTTTTAAAAGTGTGAATTACATCATTTTACAAACAATTTTCTTTAATTAAATTAATAACTGTCCAGAAAATAAATATATAACAAATAACAAGGTGTGGAAAGGATTCCAATTCATAAATAACCTATTTCATTTCTAATTATTTAATGAACAAATTGTATTAAAAATGACAATTTAATCAAAATAGAAAAAATTAAGTCATTTTATTTTTATCTTAATAGCCTCATTCTATCTAAATGAAGTACTTAAAGAATAGTAAAAACAGTAAACCAGTGCGAGATTTTCACAGATTCAACTTTCTCTTCCTCTATATCCAAAGGATGGGTCTCATGGTGGGTGGTTGAAATTAAATACTCAGTGAAATATAAAGAGAATCAAATAAAATAAAATTAGCAATTAAAACAAATTTAAAAATAAATTAATACTCAGCAAAGTGTATACTCAAAATAATAAACACAGTTTATTGATGTGGACATATTTGCAATGCTTTATTATATAATATTTGATTCAGAATGCAATAATCATATTGAATTTTTTGTTCCTCATTTTCAATAATTAGTACAAAAATATTGTTAGATATAGTGACTCATGAAAAGTGTACATGAATGATTTGATTTATATTGTTAGCTCTGAAAAACAGAAAAAAAGTTTGAGTTCCTGTGTATCTATAATGACTAAGGTATTTATGAAAATCACAATGGGGATTTTATATGGGAAATAGCAAATTTTAATATCAATACTCATTTTCAAAATACCATAAATAGACTTACAGCATGCATAATTGCCATGTTCAACTCCTGTAGCTGAAAGCTCTCAGTGGTCTGAAAATGTGCGACTAAATAGCATCTAGAAAGTGTGCCTTGGTGATGCACAATCATATCTTTAGGATCGTTTATCACCAGATTGTCAACTCACCACAATGCCTATTTTAATTTTTAAACTTAAATTTTAACTAATGTATTTTAATGCAAACTGAGTACACTATGGTAGAAGTTAATAAAAAGTCTTATCCATTGATACCTTATTCATTCCTGTAGAAAACTGTATTAGCTGAGAAAAGATGTTGGCAACAGAAATAATACATGATTTATTCTGTAAAAATGTTAAAATTCATAGCAGAAGAATAAATGCATGTTTGAAAAGTATTTTTTACCTGAACCAAAGTATTCATAATATTTAGGTCCTTCACAAGAGCTCTGCAATTCACATTCCGGGCAAGATTAAGTAGTGCACTCAGGGTACCTTCAACAATGTCCTCCATTTTGACCCCTCCAATTACAGTAGGTTGTGTTTCGTAGTATGTCAAGCCACCCCGGTTCTGGAAAAATAAAGAAAATATCAAGTGATTATCAATCAAAGGGAAAAAAAAAATCTTCCTTCTCCTCTTCACAAATTCTGCCCATTAAAAAAAAAATTATTTTACATGTATTTAAGACATAATTTTTAGTGTATTTAAGAAAGTAAACTAACTATCTCTATCTAACCAATAATTTAACAACAAAAGACAGAAGAGGATGTTTTAAAAAGCTGTTGACTAATTATGCATCACACAGAGAAAAAACACTATGTACTTTTACAAAAAAAGGTGAAAAAATTTATTTAAATTTAAGCCTATAGAATACAAACATGAACTATATACATAAAGAAATAAATCTACATCAAATTCAATGTTGTGTTATCATAAATGTTCTGTCTCAATCGCTCTGCTTTTACCCTTTTTGTTTCTTATGTTCTGCTTTTACCACATGATGCAAAAAATACTAATTGCAGGTCCAAAAGGTTTTGATATTCATTTTAAGAACAAAATGTTCTTGAATTTTATAATTTCAAATCTCGAACATGAAAAATTAATTGAATTGTATTGAAAAATTTACAGTATTGTTTTGATAGGGAATATCTCTTCATTTGTGTAGCCATATGTGAAGTTATTAATATTTGTTGTACCAAAAATAATCTTTTTTATAATTATTTTCATTGATGTTTACCCTTTATTGAAATGTATAATAATTATATTAAAATAATTTTCTTCTATTTCATCATCAGTTAATGCTTAGTTTGTCACTGCTCTAATGGGATAAAAAAGAAAGGGACATTTGCATAATTTCATCTAGTTTTGTTGTCTGATCATCCCATTTTTCAATATGGATGGATGACAATTGAAAGATTTCCATTTTTCAGACCTTAATTTATTAAACACTCAGAACTTTCTTTTTCTGTGTAATTAATATTAATATTTTGAAAAGTAAGTATAAACAGTAGGCAATATTGCTTGGAAAGTATTTCCAGAGTACTACTGTCTATACTTACTTTTCAAATTATTAATATTAATTACACAGAAAAAGAAAATTCCGAGTGTTTAATAAATTAAGGTCTGAAAAATGGAAATCTTTCATTTGTCATCCATCCATATTGAAAAATGGGATGGTCAGACAACAAAACTGGATAGAATTATACAAATATCCCTTTCTTTTTTTATCCCATTAGAGTAGTGACAAACTAAGCATTAACTGTTGAAGAAACAGAAGATTATTTTAATATAATTATTATACATTTGAATAAAGGGTAAACATTAATGAAAAAACATTCTAGATTATTTTTGGTACAACAAATATTAGTAACTTCACAGAAGCATATAGCATTAAAGACTTTTTAATCCTTCAATTTATCTACCAGCCTCTTTTAGAATTGCACCTATAAGCAGGAAAACCACAATTTAAACTTTTTTTTGCTCTAAATATTATTTGTTAATGAAAAAAAATATTTAAAAATATAAAATAAACTTGGAAATGTTTCATATTTAAAATGTTTCTTTTATTACAGATTATTAATTAAAATTATTCCTTCATTATCATTTGCAGCCAGATCATGTTACCATTAAGCCGCCATCAAACCAAATTAAAAGCGGAAATGCACAGAAAGGCATATGATGCCAAATGGCATTAAGGGACCAAAAAGAGTTAAAATACTAATTCTTGAACAACAAAGCATTGCAAATTAACATTTATTCCTGACAGAATTAGTAGATAACAAAAGAGAGAGAGAAAGAAAAGAAAAAAAAAACACCTTTAAAACATCCTGGTAAACAGAATGGAGCATATTCCTCAAGATGTGGACTGTGCCAAGTGCTCGCAAAGGCTCATGATTATTAGGACAGAGAGCCAGATTCCGCACAAGTCCAATGACAGCCTGAAAGAAATTAAGGATTTTGAGTTACATGAAAGCAAACTAGTTTGAAACTGATATTGAAAATGCAACAATTCAATTTTTAAGATAAAGGGAAAATGCTATAATATCTGAGGCACAAGTCATTACAAATATCTATTATTACGACTATCTGCCAAAATCAAGCATAACAAAGTAAAGAGGATATTTTTCATAAAACAAATTCACAAAATTGCATACTTTGATCAGAGGCCAACTGCTAGGAGGGTGTACTAGTTTTACAATCGCCTGCAGTCCAGAATGCAAACGAACAGCATTTTGGGCTGTTTCTGCTTCAGGATGGCGGCATGTCAAGTGACGAAGAGTGCATATCTGTTTGGATGAAATTAAAATATACCCCAACAACAAAAATCAATGGTGATTTTTAAATGCAACAAATAATATAATTTTTTTGTGCAAATACAATATAAACATTATTCAGTAAAAAAATTTTAATAAATTTGTTAAAAATGTATTGCTTATTAAACACAATTACATTTCAATTCTTATCACCCCAATTCTCTCGGAAGCCAATTATTTTCAGTACTGAGAAAGGAATTTTCAAAGTGGACAAACCTACATATTTGAATTATAAAGATTCCTATAACAGAATTTTTGAATTTTTTTTAAATTTTTCTTTTCATATATATATGTAATAAATTAGAACTTTTCCCTTCTTTAAAATAAATCCTTTTCTGCTCGATTTTCAAAAATAAATGCATTTTTTCTACTTAAATTTTAAATAAAAACACTTCTACTTAGAGTCGTGAGCAGTGGTGTAGTTGCAAAATAAGCAGTGCCGATATGCTCTAAAGCAGTACTGGAATGCTGAGGAAGTACTGAGTGACAAAAATCACTCTGTTTTAAGGACATTTTCAATTTTTTTTTTTTTTTCCTTATTTATTTCTAGTTAAAAGGTGGAAGAAAAAAAAAAAAAACTCACCGCCAGAATGGCGTTCCGCCTCTAATACTCCCCTGGTCAAGAGAATCTTCACTGTTTCACGAGCCTGATCTTTTGGGGAATTTTTTTTTAACAGAAAGTTCAGTCAAATTACCATCTTTCTTTTTCTACTTTGAACATTGCCAGCGATCAATGCACTGCCTCTACGAAAATATAGTCATGGATTGGACAAAATAATCACTATTCAAACTTTAATTTAATAGTCTATCTCTTCCAAGTTGAATGTCTGGTTCATAATAAACAAAATACACGATGTTATTATGGCTGCAATTCTTTGGAAAGTCTTTACATGTCCAACATCGCTCATAACACTACATATATATATTGAAGAATACATGGAAATACAGATTAGCCACTTTGTAACAAAATAAAAAATTGAATTTTCCAACTTAGTAACTAGGGAAAAAAATAATAAGAGGCTTATTATTTTGCAAATCTAAATTATAGGAAAGAATTAAAGTTATTTATCAAACAGAACTTAGAAATAATAAGCATTGCTGGATGAAAACAGAAAATTTTCCAAAAAAAAAAAATGAAACACCCCTAAAATGCTTTGTTCATTCGTAACTTTTGTAATCAAAATTAATTGTATACTTTGCACTAAAAGATTCTTTTAAAAAGCACACACACAAAAAGTGTCTTTTTATACACATATGTGTAATCTCTTTTTCATTAGGTGCAAACTAAATTACCACAAAATTCTAGTAATTTGCCATTGATAATAACACCATGACAATAAACTGTCAAAAGTTTATTAACTGTCAAAAGTTTCTATATTAGACAGCAGTATGAATCAGAGTATTTCCTTTTACTGCATCAAATCAGGCAATTATCAATAAAAGTCAATATTTGACTTTTTTTTTGCTCTATATGAAAAAAGTTTTAACTACAATAGAAAAAATACCAAAGTATGTACATAAAAAAAAATTAGAGCTGCTTTGTGGAATAAAAACATATATTGTCAACTTCTTAGTGTAAAATAATGTTTAAATTAGTTTATTAGTATTATTTCATGTAGTCATCTGCCAAGACAAAATTTGCATTTTGGTATTTTTGATATTACACTCAGTGCAGCCCTAAGTGACAAAATGTTTCAGCAAGTAAATTTATTAATAAAATCATGGGAGTGTTTAATACTTTAATAAAATTTTCACAGAACTTGAAATAATGAACTTACAGCAGGTTCTATGATTTCTTCTTCATTACCAGCTTCTAAGATGGCATTCACCAATGCACCGATGCCCTTTGCTTGGCAGACGATAACTTTATTGTAATCATTATTGCACGTCATGTTAGAGAGAATACCAGCAGTACAGGTGACAATGTTCTTGTCGCTGCTTCCTAAGAGTTGGACCAATCTTTGCAAAAGTGATGCTACATTACCCTAAGGAATCAAAAGACTAATTAATAATTCCAAATAATAGTAAGAACATTTAAAAATACTGGAAGCATATGGAAAATTATAAGAATCAATCCTTATTCAGTATAATAGAGGGTGGGGAACAGGAAGAATTTTAGTATCAT
Source organism: Araneus ventricosus (assembly GCA_013235015.1). NCBI lineage: Eukaryota > Metazoa > Arthropoda > Arachnida > Araneae > Araneidae > Araneus > Araneus ventricosus. Next base: position 197,517 of record BGPR01000973.1, on the reverse strand, counting down.
CATCAGACTATAATACCACAGTTGGAGACAACTCAAAGTTATAAAATGCATCCCCACAGGACTATACAATGTGTTTCTAGACATTTAAGTGCTATAGAAAAACTCCCAGAAATCAAACTATTTTTGCTTTAAATCTAGAGATTTGTTACACAGAATATAAATAACGATGTTAAAAACTAATTTCTGTGCAAATATATCAAGAGCTTTTAAATACAACGGGATCATATTCAGGACTATACTGCTCACATAAAATAGGGCATTTTCAAAATGAATGTGAAGCAATAAAAAAAATGAAGCATTTGAATTATTTGATTAAACAAGAACACCAGAAAAGCAAATGACAAGCCAAGGAAAGTTATTTGATTATGTACTGAGAAGGCATCTGGCAAACAATGCAATGTCTCCGACAATATTTCTTAAGATGGAAGCATGAGTGGTGCAGGATACCATAAGAACTGGTGGACATTCTGATCCTGTCAATATTGCTGTCAATGCATTTAAGCAGCCTTGGGGGATCGTATGCACTACTGAACAGTCAATGTGTTGTACTCGTCCAGTCTGAAAAACTTCAGTTCATCCCCATCAATATGTCTTTTGTTACTCCATCATGAATAATTCAGTTTGTATCTCATTTGCATTATCTAAAGTTGGAATTTATGCAGAAAATTCAGATTTCAAATCCCATCTTTGAGAATCAAAAGGTAACAAATTTTAGTATTTGTGATGCTCACTTAGCATCTCCATTTTTGCTGATAAATAAAAAGATAGCTGAACAATGGCTATTTATAGCTACTGATCTTTCCAGCAAGAATTTTGAAACATTAAGAGAAAAATCATAAAATAGCACTGACAGACCAAACATTCAACAAAACTTAAAGCTAACTTGAGAATAATATTCACTTATTAAATATATCCATAAAAGCAAAGATGATTATTTAAATATACATTAAATATATTAATATATTCCCTGAAGAAAACTTATTAACACAATCCTTTTCCCATATTTATTCACATGAATTTATTGAAAGTTTCAGTTTTTGCAGATAATTTGTTTCTGAAAAATATTTTCAACAAAATATATTTTACCAGCAGTTTATAATTACATTCTATGTTTTCTAATAGCCCTTTTTACCAACAATAATATGATAATGTTTCAAAAAGTAATAAATTTAACTACAGAGACATTTTTATAAATATAAAATAATTTATAAAAATGACATATTTCCTAAAAATTATAGATAATAAATGAAATATTTTATATGAAGTATTCTCATAAAAACTGTATGCAATGAAACAATTGATGAACGATTATGATTTCGAATAAGTAAAATCATGTTTTAATCGTTTTGTCTGGGTCTTTCAGTTAATTTTTTTTAAAAAAAAAGTTAGTTAACTCAATAATAGGAATATTCCAGTTTGTCTTCTCATAAGAAAGTTTAACTTTAAATATTATATGCTTATGTAATTCTTTAACAGATCTTTCAGTATTGTGTAGAGCAAGGAAAGAAACTAAAACATTCACTCCTCCAACAAGATATACTTTTTAACATGTTGTTCATGACGTCAATCGACGTACAGTGCTTGTAGATGCAAATGGCAGCTATTACCATCCCATATTCTTAGTATTATAAATAAATTACTAAAATGTATAACAGTATTAAATCTATTTCCTTTGAAAGTCTTCATTGTTCTGGCAAGAATTAATGATGCAATATTTATCATTTATGCTCCCTTACAAATGTTTCTCAAAATTGAATTTTGTATCTCTTAATTTTTGTTATGCTAATATAAGTGTTTATTCTTGAATTTTTTTATTTGGTATTACAGAAAAATCTAAATGAATTCAAATTAACTGAAATAATGTGAAAAATAAAGTTATATTGGTTTCTAAAATTATATATTTTTTTCTTTTGCTTAAATTATTCCCCCAAAAAATTATCGTTTTAGTCTGCACAACCAACAAGATGTCTATAGCTGTCTATTGTGCATCAGTGAAATCGAGATATTAAAAACAAATGATAGCTATAGACTTCCACCATTCTTTAGAAAAATTTGTTAGAAAAAATAATAATTTTATTCTGATATTTAAAATCTACAACTCCTCAAGAACGAAATAATAAACGAAATAAAGTTGCATTTGTTGTCCATCACCAATTTCAGAGTGAGCGTCAGTCAACATGTTAAATAACAATTCTCTACAAAACTTTCAAATGATAAATAATAACAGATTCTGTACATAATTATTTTGCACACACTTATAATTGCACATAATTACTTATAAAACTAAGAATCACTTACCATTAACTGACATAACATATTACCTGTTTAGTTGCAGCATCAGATAAATTTCGCAGAGTCCACAGACAATTAATAACTAGTTTTTGACTTGGATTATTAAGATGCTTTGCTAATGCTTGCATACCACCTGAAATTGAAACGTATATTGATATTATTCTACAAAACAATGTTTACAAAATAGCATTCAGCTTGAAGTATAGTTTTCTGAATAGCTTTACAAAGATTATATGGCAAAGACAAGTAATTACTATATATTCTACAAAAGAGGAGTGATTTTGGTATAGATATTGCTGGAACTCCAAATTTTTTTCATTTTCTCAAACTTGGAATATCCAGATTTGTGAAATGTAGACTCATCTCAAAATTAGTTTACAAATAAATACACCATTCACTGATTAACTATATAGATGATTCTGTTATCCTAGATATTGTCCAGATTGAAAAATATTTATTTTCATTAAACAAAAATACTAGTAAAGTTTTTAAGTCAGAAGATCCCTCTCAAGGCACTATTATTAAAGATTTTAATGATAATTTATTAAATAGCTAGACAATTTACTAAAATTCATTAAAAAATAAACCATTCTCCTCCTGCCAGCAGTTCATAATCTCCTAACATCTGTTAATATGCAATAATTCTAATCTAATACTCATATGGTAAAATAAAAAGCCATTGTCCAAATAAAAACATTTTGCTAGAAATTTTAATAGAACCAAAGAAAAGTGTAATTATTACCAACAACAACAAAACTAAACACAGCAGCATTTTTAAGAATAGCTGAGAAATCAAAAAGGTAAGAAACTATCAAAATTTAGTTAACAGTAACTAATTTATTAATTAATAAATATTCTTTTTCTTTGCTTATTTTAGATTGCTTGAAAATGTGTGTGCATTTTTATTTATAAGAAATTATGTCAGATTATTCCAATCAAGAAATTTTATGGATTTTTTAATTAGAGTTATTATCCCCAATTTTAAAAAAAATTAACAAAATTCAGCCATACTTACCAGCTGCAATAATAGCACGCTTGTTACTTGAGCACACGGAGAGAACTTTTAAAACTCTTGAAGTAGTCCACAGGAGAGTTTTGCAGCTGTAAGTCCCCATGATACGGACCAGCTCAGCAGGTCCATCACTGGAAAGGATTACGAGCTAGAAGAAAAAGATTCGAATCATCAGATATAGAATGAAGAGGAAGAAAAAGAATTTGTAGCAGGTAAAAGAAAGAAAAATATTTTATCAGGACAAGATAAATGACAGGTTGTTACATTAACAAGATGTTCAATAAATGACAAGCTAAAGGCTGCTTCATAACACCAATGTATTGTACATTAGTAAAGAGTAGAAAGATCAGTTAGTAACCTCAAGAAAATACACAAATATGGGACATCAGATTGTCCGTGAAGTCGGCTAATTCAAACAATAGTAGAGTAGTCAAGTGAGTGCACTATCCAAATTAGTCATCATGATTCTGGTAAGCTTAGATCAATGAGTGGTAGCTGAGTTCAGAGTGTGAAAACAGAAAAGGAGAAATATTATAGAGAAATATTGACTTCCTCACAATAAACAATCATCTCTTAAAAACATGATAACTTTATACTAGCGTAGTTCTCCGTGATAATTACAGTTGGGTCTTGACATGAAGGATGTGGTTCAGAAATTTCTTTAGAAAAAACTCAACTTTTTCAAGATTACTATTGTCCACATGGTATCTAGTTGGGACATAAGTCTCAACAATTACAAAAAAAATTGTTGAGCTACAATCAAATTGTTACTGCTTCAGGGCTAAAGGATCATTATTTATTGAATATCCCATACACTAACATAAATTGCAGTTCTGAAGTTGTAGACTATGCTGTACACACTCAGTTGGTCATTTTAAAAATCTGCCATTACATAAAATCTTTGATCAAGGATTGGCCACTGAAATGAAATTTGTTAGAAATTCACATTAAATTATCAAAATGCCTCCATTTGATGATACAAAAAATATGTTTGTAAAGAAATGACAAAAGAGGATTTCTTATGAAAGCAAATACCTAAAAGCAAAAGATTTGTCTGTTCTGAAATTCCTCAGATGAAAAAAACAAATTACAGTAAAATCATAAAGTTAGAAACCAATTAATTTTGCAGGTATCATTTTATATTTCAAATATAGTAGAAGTAATATAAAGGCCAAATTAAATCACAAGTACGCACACACACAAAAAAAAAAATCTTACATAAAATCTTAAGTCAAGAAAAATGACAAATTCAGACTTATTATTCTTATTTTAGTTCTTTGAAAAGGAACACCTCTTGCCTTGTTCTCTTGGTTGCGGTATGCGAGTATCTGCAAGCAATCGGTGACAACAGAGAGGAAATTCTCATTATTGTACTTCAAAAGCTTCACCATTTTCTGCAGCCCACCAGCTTTGCAAACAGCTGCTTTTGCACCTTCCTGGTTCAGAAGAAGATTGTGAAGCGTAGTAACAGCATAAAATAAGACAGATTCCACAGGGGCACTAAAAGTTGGAAATGAAAACAGAAAAATCAGCACAGAGTAACAGAAAAAATAAAGTAAGGTTTAGTTTAGTTATATTAATCTCATTTTGAAGCAAAATGAGAAAATTTGACACTTGATAGCAAAAGGCAGCAGAGAAAGATTTCTTGTTCTCAAGCGCAAGGATATAGACAGATAAAGAAAACAGATTATTTCAATTTGAGAATTTTTTTTAAATACAACATTAAAGAAGATGCCCATGTCCCATATTTCCTTGAACTTTCTTTCTAACCCTCTACTCTCTCTTTAAAACACAACAACAGCTACTTAAACACATTTTAATATTAATAGAAACAAAATGGAACTTAATATTTTCACACTTCGCCTCAGGAATGTTGCTCACTATAATGAACAAACACATAAAAATGAATACCTTAAATATACTACTTGTCCATTACACTCAATAAAATTCAGTGAAAATAAAGTGTTAAAAATTTAAGGAAACAAAAACATTTATATTTTTAATGGTCACTTCAAAAAGAATGTAATAAAAAATTCTTAAATCTGTCAAAATATATTCAGGATAATTCCTATGCATTCAAATTCTTTTTATGATAGCTAAAATGGGCTTGCTCTTGAAATTATGAACAAGTGATTTTATTTAATGCACTTTCCTTATATATCTTAATATAATTTGTAATAAATTATTTCATTAAAAGAATTATTTTGAAACAGCTGCTTTTATAGTATTGTTACACAATTGTAATAAATTATTTCTAATCTAAATGCTTTATTTCTAAACTATTCATATCGGGTATTTTGACTAATTTTAATTTGAAGATTCAACCAGTAATAGTAAAATTACTTTCCCATAAATCACAAAAATCTGATTTTGAAAATCATGTTAGCAAGAAGTTTTTAAGACAGAATGCATAAGACTTAGTTTAGATTGTTTAAGATTTATTATGCTACACAAAGGCTATTTTGGAGACCTAATAATTTTGGACTCGGGTCAGATGGCAAAGACGACACACGAGCCAACGTCCCATTCTCCAAAATTTGATATAACATCAGTGGTGGAATGTTTGGCCCAAAATAGATTTATCAAGCACCAGATCAACATACATGGTAGATCTCCATTGGAATCAAGACTTGAATCCATGATCCTCTGATCACAAATTTAGTTTAGTAATGATATCTTAGCATCCTGTTTTGAAGCAAAACGAGGACCATTTTGGGACAGACCTTGTAATTTTGACCATGTTCAGAGGATGACACCTGCACTGGCATCCCCTCTCCAAACTTATGCACCACACCAGCAGGAGGATGTTTGACCCCATATCTATGATATCAATAGGTCCAATACCTGAAGGGTCTTCAGTGGAATCAGGTTTTAAACCTTTAACCATCCGGCCCTGCAGTCAAGACCTGATCACTAAGCCTTCCCTCTGATAACAAGGCCGATACTGTCGCAGGTCAACACTATCGCAAAACACATAAAAAGCAATGTTCCCTTTTTCTATCTGAATTTTATGGAAATGGTATGGCTTCTTTAGACATGCATGCAAACAGCTAAGTTGGAGGATTTTATGTACCATGATTCATTTCTTATAAAGGATGCATGAGTAAAAAAAAATCACTCAAAATGAAAAATTCTGAATATTCTTTTCACACATAAACACATTGCATATAATAAGAAAATAAAATGACAACAAAAGGAAACTAAAAATGAAACAAAATAAAAATCATCATGCCTCAATAACTTAACCAAAGCTGGAATTCCATTTGATTGGTAAATACTCAAAAGACCTGGTGTGTATTGGGACAAGCTATGCAAGATTCCTGCAGTACATTTGGTAGTTTCCAGATCACTGGAAGAATAGTTTAGGACATCCACCAACGAAGCCACCATCTGGGGAGTGTTCAGGACTATTTCTTGAGCACCTTCTTTTTCTAAAAACTGTTGGACCATTTTCACTGTCTGGCTCACAATGACATGGTCACTGTCCTTAAGCAACTTAACCAATGCAATGGTGTTCTTAGAGGTTACATCAATATCATCCTGCAAAACAAAGTTCAAAAAAAATTAAATTAAAATAATAAATTCTAAACTACATTACAAAACAGAAAGAAACATTGAAGCAATGGTTTACCCAAAGGTGGGGAACCTGCGGTCTTTGAGGCGCGTGTGGTCTTTTTGAGTTTCTAATGTGGCCTTGCCAGTTATTTACAATTTGTATTGAAATAATGTACTCATCTGTAATATAATAATTGCAGAATAATAACCTTTAAGATTCTGCTTGTGTGGCCTTTTCAACTGCTGAAATTTAATGACGCCTTTCAGTGTAAAAAGATGCCCCACCCTGGGATTTACTCAAATTCAGTTAAAAAGCAATAATAATAATAATAAATGATTAATTGGTTTGTTACTTTTTATTGGAATAAGACAGATTCAACCAAACTGCACTAAACATTTGGATTAACTACCTATTCCCAGATTATCTGAGAACTATTTGGAATGAATCTCAAAACTTGAACAGCGATCATATAATGAGAACAAAACACAAGCCAGCAACCTATTGTCCTAACTTTCAAAACATCTCAAAATGAACAAGTTTGGCCCAGATGGATACATTCACAATTAATCCATCACAAAATGGCAACTGCAAAAAAAAGACTTCTGTGAAATCTGATGTGTCTCTTTTCATAATTTAGGAAGTCAACATGAAGCAAAGTTTGTCATACACAGCTGAGTCAAACTCCATAACTCTAAATTTCCCAACAAAGATTCATTACATACTGTTCTTTGTTATGACTTAAGGGGACTGGGAATATCCTATCTGTATACAATTAAATTTGCCATTTTCAATCACTTTTTTTACAAACCATGAGGGTTAGGCAGTGAGGTAAATTTTATATGGTGATATGATTTGTGCAAACATCTTGGGGGAGGATCGTCCTATTTAAAAAGTATTTAACACGAAATTCTAAGTGATAGTCAATTTTCAACTTGCTATTCTTCAATTTCTAAAAAAATTATTTATATTCATAGCACACAAATTTTAACTTACTAGGTTTGATAAGTGACAAGAAAAAGGTACACAACAATAAAAAAAATATATTTTCAGAAAAATAGATATAAACATTTTACCAGCACAAAGTTAAGTTATAAATATTGATGAAATATAATTTAATAAAACCCAAATAGCATTTTAATTTTTGTTATAATGCTACCAAAAATAATTTTCATAACTTTAAAATAAATTTTAGCAGTTAATATGCTCTTTTCATTATAAAAGCATTCTTCAGAGATAGCGAAATATTGCTAAACTCTTTTTGACAATATTGCACTTACATATCCAAGTCTACGATTACATTAAAAAATAATATGCAAGTTATGTTAGTAGTTACTACATATTTTATTATAGATTCACAAAGTATTTTCAATTAGATAAATATAAAAATATATATAAAGTCTAATATTTTTAACAGAAATACTTTACAGCTGAAGAGCTGAGGGTAAGACTTGAGAACATGGTACTTGTGCTGTCACTAAATTAACAACTCCTTCAAAAACTGTTATGATGGCTGCCATCAATATGAATTTAACTGTCATAAATCTAAAACAAAACTTGCTGAGTCAGCTGTAGAAAAATATTCAAATATGATGATGGTAACATGTTCTCCAGTCTAACATGAGTTTAGAAATATGAAATCTAATAAATTTTAAAGGAAGAAAAAAAACCCATTTTTTCATTATTTAAAAAATTACCAACACAAAATCTACCTTTTGTACAACAGCCTCTGTAATTCCATCTACTTGCACTCACACAAGTACTGATCTTCTGTTTAATATACATGTTCTTCATATATCATTTGAAACTTAATTTTGAAGATAGATATTAGCAGTGGCAAACTTATTTAATAAATAAGTACTTTTTATCAGTGCACATGTAGTATCAGTTAACAAGGCCAAAAGCTAGATTTATTTCCTAAGCATCCATGTAGCGACTTTAGTTGTTTCTTGTCCGATCTAGATAATACTCAAATTCTGCTGCCAACTGTGGTGATCAATGTCAAGTCACATTCAGGCAATTTAGCTGTAGACAGGGCCATACTGGATAATGGCAATCAGAGGCCCTTGGTAACAAAGTCTTGCTCGGAAAAACTGGGTTTGGTGGGTCATCTTTTCACAAAACCAGAGTTATCAATAACTTCACGTCTGAGACTTTCAGGAAACCAGTTACCAAAAATAAAAGCAACTACACACATAAAAACTAGATTTATTTAAATTAACAATATGATTAAAAGATCAACACAGTAAAGAGAATAACCAAAACCAGTGGTTAAATGGAACCAAATAAGGGCATGCTCAACACTGAGACGATATAAAATTGCTAACCAAATGCATAAGGGATATTTTTAAAAATTAATATCTCTACTTTTCAACCTGTAGCCGCTAAAATCTAATTATTGTTGTCAATTGCAGGTGTTTTCGATTTCCTCGACCATTCAATTAAAGATTATGCTGTAAAGTTTGTAGGAGGATAATGTTTCTTGGGATGATACTTTATACCAAATTCAATTTTAAGTTAGGAGGAGTCTTTATCTCAAGTTGAACTGCAAAAGCCAATTGAAATTTCCAGTTTCTTAAAAACTTACAATGGAGACAATTATTGGATCGAGATGCATAAACTTTCTGATGGCTTAGGTAAAGCCTATTCAGCAGAGGTATATCTTAGAATTGTTTCACAGAGGGATAGTGCTGAAAAAATCACAGTGGTCGTTGCAGAAGTCACATGCTAAACCCAATTGGAGCCTCCCCAGATTAGAGATATGCTCAGTTTAATTAGTTGAATGCAACTATTTTACAAACTTCACTCATACAGTTGAATCCTTCATTAACAAATCAGAATTTGATTGCTTGAACTGTACAGCCTGAGCCATTCCTGATTTTAATTTTGCGTCATTTTCAAAACTCTTGAGTAGAGGCACGATGCTATCATTTTTTAAACAATTCCAGGAAACCAAACAAGAAATGCAGTGTTACTTGGACGTTGCAGGAAACTTCAAACTCCCTGATTGATATTGTGAAAAATTTTCATAAGAAACTCACATAAAAAAATTTTCAATGGAAATTAAGTTGCTGAGGCAACAAAAGTATTTGCCTAGAGGTCACAGATTATTTCTGAATTTTTTTCTTGATCCTGAGAATCTCATCTGAGCAGGTTGTCATTGCTCTTCAAGGACAATCTCTTACTTTAAATCAAAAGCATCTTGTACACTTTCCAGCTTGAGGTGTAGTAACAAGTGTTAACACCAAGCAACCGTAGGATGAGACACAAGAGTGCACATGTCACAGGTGCAACACACAAAGATTTCTGAAAGTGCAAGAGATGATTATGATTTCCAGTGGCAATGGAAGCTGTTGGCTTTAAGAATTTTTAAGCAATAAATGATTATTTCACAATGACTGAAATATGATAATGATGGTAAATGCTTGCAAATATTTGTAAAAATTATCTAATTCTAGTTTATAAAAAGTACTGAATGTTAAATTAAAACTCTCATCTATATTGCAAAACCAAACGCTAAAGTCAAGTAGTAATAATTTGAATAAACAAAGTAACAATTCAGAAAGGTAAGCCTAACATAAAGTTTAAGTTTAGTTATAATTAAATCCCATTTTGAAGTAACACGAGGGTTCGCTTGGGATGGACCTTGTAATTTTTAATTGCAGTCATATGACAAAGACCAGGACACCTGAACAGGCATCTCCCTCTCCAAACTTCCACAACACACCAGCAGGAGGAGGTTTGGCCCACAACTCAGATTTAACCCGTTCAGGACCAGCGAAAGGAGAAAGAAGCGCTTCCCCAAGCCCGCGAGCTCCGGAAGGGTGCGTACGCACGGGACCGGGCGATTTTTCCCGTTAAGCCTAATTTTATTAAAAAATTCATATAAAATTATTACTGCAAGTAAATACGCTGAAATTTACAATTTATTATCATTGATAGTATATCCGAATATAATGTAATAAAATTTTCATGATATTTAAAAAACAACTGAACTAAAATATAATTTACCCCAAAAATACAAAAGACTGTCTAGCGAACTCCAAACTGCAAACGATAATTTCTACTCCAACCCCTAACCAATAAACATTCCATCCTTTCATCGTGCCATCAAAATATTAAAAAAATCCACCGCAAAATAAATCATAGCTCTTTAATTGCTTAATCATAACGCTTTAATTGCGCAATCCTTAAATGCGCAATCCTAACACGCGCAATTGTTTACATAATCAAATAGCCCTCATCCAACAAAAAAAATCCGGAACCGAAAGTGCATACTGAAGGTCAACACTCCGTGAAATATTATTCGAAAATTGTAACGGACTTTACCGCCATCTAGTGCCGTTTAAAAATTCAAATAAAACGTTCCAAGTTGAAATCGCATATATGTGATGACGGGCCAGAGCGAACGGAAAGAGAGATCG
>BGPR01000973.1:122167-186226 GCA_013235015.1 Araneus ventricosus | reverse complement strand
ACGGGCCAGAGCGAACGGAAAGAGAGATCGCATATATGTGATGACGGTCCTGAACGGGTTAAAGTGCATCAAGCCCACATACACAGCAGATCTTCAGTGAAATCAGGTTTCAAACCTGAATCCTCCAGCACAAGACCTTACCACGGCTCAGCCTAAAATAAAAGAAGTCAGCAGGCTTACAAGCAAGAGAGGAATTTTAACATAAGGTTGTTGATTTGATCCCTTCATGAAAATCACATTCAAGCTAGTACACAGTTCATGTTGTCTTTGCTTCAGCATAAATATTAGTTCAACAGACGCTCTACTGTTAGACATGAGACACAGAATTGCAATTTGTGCAAAAGACTGAAAGCTGTAAAATGGCAGCAAAACTTAAAAAAACAGCTACACGAATACTGGGTCAATCTAGCAATAATAAAGTAAATTATAAAATTAAAATAATTTAAATTATCGATTGATAAATATAAAAGTAAAAAATAATAAGGAATTAACTCATTAGATATGAACTTAAATAATTTTAACTTAATTAAAATTAAACAATTAAGAGCCATTATTTTGAAAATCAGACAAAAAAAATGAAATTTTGATAGTTGTATTTTTTGATTGGCTCGATTTTTTTTATGTTAATGTACGTCTTGGGAAATGAATACTGTGCAAGTTTGAAATCCTAAAAAAAAATTCCCTCCCCTGTAGAAAATAATAAAGTTCAAGGTCATGCATTGCATTTTTCATTAAGTTAAATGCAAGTATGTTTGAAGCCCCTTTATCTAAGGAAAGCAACAACATCCCAAACTTTTCGTTTGCTATGCTATTGGTATACTACTGCCTACTTATAGACATGCACTTGCTTCCATAGGGCATTGTTGCTTTTCAGTGTTATGTTGTAACACATTTAGTGAAAAATACAGTTTTTGCCGTTTTTCTGCCCTTATGATCTTGGTTAAGCAACAGTACTCCAATATTTTTTTTACTGAATTTAAAGGTTCACTATTAGGGTAAGCTATGTGACCTAGCACTTTACAAGGATATTGATGCTGTTAGCAGATATAATCATTGAAATTTTCTAAAAATGCAAAATACACAACTTCATATTTAGGCCTATCTCAAAAAAAGCACCATCGCCAAAAAAGACAAAGTGTACCATCTTGTAGCTAAATATATATACTAATACATGGAAAAGGGACAAAAAAGGAGGGGAGGGGGGTCTCATGTCATTTTCAAGAAAAAAAATTACCACATTTGCTTGGGACTGCAATGCCAGTGATACCCCATACCCCCTTTTTCAGGCAGTGAAGCCGGGTCTTCCTATTGAGAATAAACCAAAATGACGATATTTTTTATAAACGAACTGCATCTGTAATTGTAACATATAATTATAAAAGAAAAAAACAATGAGGCATCATGCCATTTAAAAAAAAAAAACATGGCTTTCTAAGCAATGAATTTATATAAATTGCTGTAAAAAATGAGCAAAAAAGGACACATTCAGTAAATTACTGGTTATTATTTATTCATGCAATTTGGTTACAGTTTTAAAGTCAAGTTCAGAGAGAGAAAAATCAGGCATTTAATGGAGCAGGGGCACTTATTTTACAGAAGATTTCTTCACCCTTGTACCAGTAATGATCTTCTGACAGTGTAAAAGTATTTTTGCCGTGTCTTAATATGCACTTCACCTTCATATCGCTGTTTTCGATATTAGTTATTTCTCCAGGATACTACATTTTATCAAATGAAATGGCAACCCAATCAATGACTCTGTAATCACTTTTATTGCTGAAAATAGATCTCATAACTTCGCATATATTTACTTCTGCTTCTTCTTTCTCAAAATTCGTATTTTCCTGTTGAACTTCTGTATTTGACATAGCTGAAAGATCTTCTTTCTTTTTTCTTGCAAATCTAGTAAATAAGGACTGAATTTGAACTTTTGAGAGATACTCTTTAGGACTAAACCGTTTCTTACCTTCTTGTATTTCCATTCTCACTGCACGCTGAACTTGTTCTGGAGTCTGCTTCTGACTTGTTGCTTCTCCAAAGTTAAATTTTTCATGTACAAATTCTTTTTGTTTGTTTGAAAATCTAACATTTTTTCTTGCAGGAAGAGCCCAACCTACTGACAATATTCCAGATAAAATGCTCTCATTGAATTTTTCAGATGCTACATTAGCAGGTAGCTTGCATGTACGAGATTCACTGGAAAGAAGTTTATATCCTTGCACAGTGTTTATAAAACTTTGTTTGATTTTATTATAAGAAGTGACAATTTTTGCAAAGTTATGTTGTCCACTGTAAATATGTTGCTGAAGTTGCTCATCAGTATGAAAAGAACTCGCACAATTTTGATCTGAGCATATATATAGTTTGCTGCATACTCTCTATCCAGTCTTGGTTGTTTTAGTTTTACACTACAAGCATTGTTTAATGTATGCTGCTGTGATGATGAAAATTCACTGTGTACTTTATATCGAGAAGAAAGTACTGCTTCTTCATTTAGGGAAATACCTTTCCCAGGGCCAATACCGAAGTACTGTCATACTTTTAGTCCAGTATCTGTGGCTTCTGCTGAATGATATGTACCAATATTCTGAATTATTTGAAATGTATAATGGGTATTTGAATTATTGATTTCAATCACAGACACTTTGGAATTTCTTGCACCACCCATGTACAGTAAACTTTCTTCTAACTTTGGGGCATTGTTGATATTCTTTCCAGAATTCAAGTATGCTGTACGACAATGCTGTGCATTTGCAGTTTCTCGATCACACTGATCTTTTCCGTGCCGAGGCTTATTATAATCATGTCTCAATAGTTTTATTCCATATTTCTTTAATATTTGGATTTCTAACTGAATACATCCATTTCCACTGTAACAACCAGCATTGTCTGACTTCATAAAAATGTGGCAGATAGTTGGGAAATCTGTCTTAATTTGGTTTGCAACATGCTCAAGCACACTTATTGCATGTTCCAATCCTTGATCACTATGCTCCAAAATTGTAAAATATACTTGTTTTTGTAATGTATCATCACTTTTAAAATGCAATACATCAATATGTAGACTCATTCCCTTTTTACCAAAATATTCTCTCTGATATTCTGGAAATTTTATTGGAATAATCTTTTGCACCCAATGCAGTTTCGAAGTTTATTTGCTGCAAATATTTTTGCATTTGTTTGCTGCACATCACGAATTATATACTTCATCCAATTAAGTAAGCATTATGAATGCACTGTAAATCATACAATAGTTCAATCTGGAAGTCTTCATTTTCAATTCTTAATACTTTCTGTTTTATGAAATGTAACAATTCAAAAATATCCAAGCACTCTGGACAGATCAAACTATGATCAATGTAATTTTCACAGATCTGACGAAATCAACATCATTTGGATCACTAATGGCAAACAAAGGCCAATGCAACTGATATTGAAAACAGCGATATGAAGGTAAAGTGTATGAAAAGACATGGCAAAAATACTTATACACTGTCAGAAGAAGATCATTACTGGTACAAGGGAGAAGAAATCTTGTGTAAAATAAGTGCCCCTGCTCCATTAAATGGCCAATTTTTTTCTCTCTGAATTTGACTTTCAAACTGTAACCAAATTGTATGAATAAATAATAAGCGGTAATTTACTGAATGTGTCCTTTTTAGCTCATTTTTTACAACAATTTATATAAATTCATTGCTTAGAAAACCATGTTTTTTTCAAAAAAATGGCATGATGCCTCATTGTTTTTTCTTTTATAATTATATGTTACAATTACAGATACAGTTCTTATAAAAAATATCATCATTTTGGTTTATTCTCAATGGGAAGACCTAGCTTCACTGTCTGAACAGGGGGATCACTGGCATTGCAGTCCCATGCAACTTTGGTAATTTTTTTCTTGAAAATGACATGAGATCCCATTGTTTTTTCTTTTCCATGTATTAGTACATATATTTAGCTACAAGATGGTACACTTTTTTTTTTTTTTGGAGATGTTGCTTTTTTGAGATAGGCCTAAAAATAAAATTGTGGATTTTCCATTCTTTTGAAAATTTCAATGGTTATATCTGCTAACAGATCAATATCGCAGTAAAGTGTTAGGTCACATAGCTTACCCTAATAGTGAACTTTCATATTCAGTAAAAAAATATTGGGGTACTGTTGCTTAACCAAGATTATAAGGGCAGAAAAATGGCAAAAACTGTATTTTTCACTAACTTTGTTACAACATAACACTGAAAAGCAACAATTCTCTATGGAAACAAGTGCATGTCTATAAGTAGGCAGTGGTATACTAATAGCATAGCAAAACAAAAGTTTAGGATGTTGTTGCTTTCCTTAAATAAAGCACTTCAAACATACTCGCATTTAACTTTTAATGAAAAATGCAATACATGACCTTGAACTTTGACATTTTCTACAGGGGAGGGAAAAATTTTTTAGGATTTCAAATTTGCACAGTATTCATTTTCCATAGCCTACTTCAATACAAAAAAAATCAAGCCACTCAAAAAATACAACTCTAACACATTGTCTGAAGTTCAAAATAATGGCTCTTAACTTTCTTAAAGAAGACAATACATAAATCATTTACATATTTCAACTTAAGATTTTATAAAAATTTTAATATTACGAGAATGAGTCCAATAATCTATAACTCGTAGATAGAAATAAATTTTCAGGCTGTGTAATTCATTAGCTTTGAAATTAAGAAAAAATGTACACACTAAAACTTAATTACTCGGAGGGTTAAGAGTCATTTAATTCTTTGTAATGAATTAAATGTATAGCAAAATACTTCAGTTGTTATCATTATGGAAAAAGAACTACCTGGCCATTCAGGCAGTTGGAAAATGCAAACTTAAACATTTGAGATGGCCCTGGTGGCGCTTGTGGAGTAGTAGCAGTTTGAGCAGGACCAAACTGAGTTGCAGGTATATCGCTTCCTTCCTTTGGCAGTTGAGGTAAAGCCTGCATACACTGGGATGATGTCTGATCCAAATCTGGCTTCATATCCACGTCTTTTAGTACATTAATAATTAAAAAACAAAATGTAAGAGATCTTGCAAGAATAGGAATTTTTAAGGTATTACTTAAGCAAAAATTTTGATGTCGGTCAAAAAACCTTTTTGCTCGACCAAAACTAATAATCTGAAGCATACAAATTCCTTAATTAGTAAAATTAGTCAATCCTCAATGTACACAATATATATAGAAACAAGATTAAGTTCAGAGTTAATGGGAATCGACATAATGAAACATTCTGAATGCATTTATCATTTCTACTGAAAAGACATTTCAATATATGCTCATTTAAATAAAAAGACTTCATTCCAATGTGAAAAATAAAAGAAGGAATTATTTGGCCATCATTAAATATTAAGAAAATCAAATCGGTTACACATATAATTGTTGGTACTTTTCTGTGAGATTGATAATAGCCAAAAGGTGTATCAAAAGTGTGAAGTACAGTGGCCTTATGTAGCGAAGTTGGCAAAAAATTGAGTATTTTCCAGAAAGAAGCTTGTTGTACTAGTTCAACTTGTGCAACTTCAATGACTGCCTTGCCAGCAGACAAGTCCTGTTTTGCATCAATATTTAGATGCAAAGATCTAAACTGGCATCTAGCTATGGAAAAGTGCATATTTTTTTCATCAATTTGATGTTGAATGTTTATTTGTGAAAAATGAATGTTATCTAACATCAAATGAATAATGATACATTGCTTCTCTTTATCTATGATTTCATGACAGCCATCTGTATATCTTAAGAACATTCCTTCTTCTCTCTACATGTAGATCTATTCTAAAACAGGTTTTTGTTTTCCCATTTTACTGTCCTTGCAAATTTAAAATATTTTTACTGCATCCACATTTGCATACAATATATCTTCCTCCGTTTCTTACTTTTTGCTAGCTAACACAACCCTTGAACTAATCTGTTTCTGTTCTAATCATCTGACTGGCCATTTTTCTTCCCCATTGTATTCAGACATTCCATGTGTGATGATAGGTAGAATTATTTCTAATGAGAGAAAAAAAGAATAATAGCTCTTGAGTAGTCAGGGGACACAGCGGAATTTGTCTTGAAAAAGGAAAGTACTTTCCTATTTCTTTTTCAAAATGCCCATTGTAAGAGAATGTTTCAGTTCTTCTTTGCCCTTTCATCTCTGAACTTTACTCCTTCCTATTGCATTTCATTTCCATCAACCTTTTTCCTTTTTTTTTTACCAACCCTTCTTATAGAAGTGTCACTTTAATTTATGGAGGGCTTAAACCCAAAACAGATTAACCTTAATTTTACAATACAAGGTGATTAGAGTTAAAATTATTTCTGTTCACAGCACTCTAGAGAAAAATAAGTCTGCATAAGAATGCCAATTTATTGTTATCATGGCCACAAGTTTTTTCTCTATAATACCCAAAAAAGGGAACACTTTCAATTAGATTAATCATTATATTACAAAAGACTTAAATGAACAACAAATTTAGCAAATTAAAAAGTGGTAAGAAGGAGTATTGCAGGAAAACAATGTTACCATAAATTTGTTCTTGATTAAAGCCTTGATCGAAAGCTGGTTGCGCCCAGTCGTAAACTGTTTGATTTGAATCAAAATTTTCCTTGCCGCAAAGGGAAGGAGGACGCTGTAAGCGAAGAAATGAGAATCAAATGAATGCAGTTTATTATTAAGTAAAACAAATGTTTGATTTAACGTTCAAAAACATGTGTACATCATGAATAAAAACAAAATTCAGAAAAAGTCAAAGCATTAGAGTTCTCCAAGTAAGAATGCTTTATTCTTTTAAATATTAAAACACAGAACAAAAGTCACAAAAAAAAACTAAATAGAATATTGTGATGAAGGGCATTTCAGAACAGCTATTATTTTTAACAATACCTCATTTTTAATTACTTCTACTTCCATCGCAAGAAGAGCACTTATACTTTCACTTCGAGAGTCAAGAGTCTTTCTGGGAAAATCCCCTTCTCTGGTTACTTAGACTATCTGCGCATTTTTAACTCCCCTTTTTTACTCTGTCTTTAACTGTCAAGAGACACACGGCTGGTGTTGTTCGTCAATATGATCATGGGTTTACTTTCAATATCATCTAAGATGCTAAATTAAACTTATCACTGTCACCTGATCATGTTCCTGAAATAAAGATGAATTTCATTTAATCGGATGTGGATTTATTCTGAAAATGCCTCAACAAACATGCTAAAATAGAAGATGTTATGAGAGACAACAGGATGAAAGAGTCCCTGCGACGTGCGAGCCCCGTGGATTGTGAAAGATCAAGTGTTTTATGATCACTCTTACCTACTGCTAAAAAGTGTATCATGAAAAGAAAAAAAATATTTACGAAATCAGTTGTATCAGCCACAACCAGGAAGTTTCAAGTGCTGCAATTCTAGTTGAAATATTGAAAAATGTCAACGTGTAAATACGCAATCCATTTTCATCAAGAACAAAATAAATCAGTGTCTTCAAATTAAAATAGCATTCTTCAACATTTTAAGCATTTCTTTCATCATCACAGTGATTTGATCTTCTAAAGTGTCTCAATTACTATAGCTACAAAATGCCTTCGACAATAAAATTTAGGATGCACGAATAAATAAAGTCTGCTAATTGTGTTTAAATAATAATGGTTTTGAAATGCAAACATTCAATTTGATTGTGTTCTCGTGAATTCTATTTTACTTTTGAAAAATTGATTTTGTTCTATCTTGATTTTTAAAAAATTTCTGTTGATTTTTCATTTTATATATTGGGTTATGAAATTTATGATTAATTGGGTATTCATCTACATCTTGCGGTTGATTAGCAATTGATCAATTGATTTAAAATTCTATTTGAAATAGTTTTGATAACTTTTGAATAAGTTTACTTCAATGAATATTTGAAACAATTTAGTTTTGAAGGTAATGTGCTAATATCAGAGTTGAGTAAATTTTGAAAATCTTGAGAGTGTGCATAAAAAATTTTGAAATTTAAGTTATTTTATTTAGAGATATTAATTTGAAAAATTCATGTGGGGATATTATGTTTTTAATCATATGTGTCAATTTTCATTTGATATAAAAATTTTGACAGTTATTTGAAAAGAGAAATTATTTCTGTTTTGAAGTTTATTTTGCTGATATCAATGCTATAATAAATGTTGAGGTATAAGAGGTTTTATTGCGAATAGCAAATATTAATATTAAAAATTTGAAGTATTACTATGCAAAGTTAAAGTTGCAAATTTGATTTATTTCTTATAATCTGAAAGTAAAATTTTCCCATTATGGTTTTAATAGAAAATTCTCATTATCAAAAAAATGCCATTAAATGTTTAGAAATCAAAATGTTTACAATTCTGAAAATTTTAAAATTCCTATAAATTTTGATTCATAAATTAATTTTGTGTAAATGCAAATTCTAAGCTGTTGCTAGAATACAGCAAATAATTTATATTACATGACATCAAAGAAAAGTAAACAAAAAAAATTATTTCTACTCAGAAAAAAATTAACACACAAGAAAAAAAATTAACACTAACTCCCTCCATTCCGAGGACTCGGGAGATCAATTTTTACACTTTTGACTGCCAGAACAGTTTGAGAGTGTAGTTAGGTTATTAAAAAAACAAAAAGAAAAAATAATTTTCTCAGATTGATCATTAAAAATAAAAAATGCTCATTTCTGAAAGCAGGGATGAGATTGGCAAAAAAAGCAAAAAGACTGAAATCATACGCGAGCAAAAAATTTGTACCATAATTTATACTCGAAATAGGTTTTAAGAATTAAAACACGCAACATGATGAAAATATTACACTATAATAATTAATAACTTAATTATTTATAATTCAGTACGTATAAATAAGAAAAAGAATATCAAATTATTATTAAATCATTCACATTAAAAGTTAACAAACAAGTTTAACACATCATCAGGTGCATCAGAAAATACAAAATTAGACGTTAAAACATATTTACCACCTGCACATCACTGAGATGCAACATTCACCCAGTAGAAGTCTGAGAAGAATTATATTTAATAGCCTTTTGATAAAAGTTAGCTCAAAAAATAAATAAAAATAAGGACAAATAATTTCTTTTGTTTCATGCAAATGTGTAAAGTGTATAAGCTCTTTATAAATTATAATAATGTACCATGTACTGAATTCTGTTTTATTTCTATACATTTTTACAAAAGTAACAGCACAATGATTTTGCACCTTATAAAGTGAGAGGGGTCGAGAAATTGTACAATTACAATGACAGATTCATTTAGCATTATTGTTATTTGAAACCATTTGAAACATTTCCTTAATTGTTAAAGAAGTTGTTTTATTTCGTTTTTTTAATTATGTGGCTTTTGTTGGTAACAGATCTCCAATAACACGCTTCACCCTTTATTTTGGAGGCCTCCTATCTTTGACAGATTTTTCTTCAATAAAGGATGTGTTTGCAGCCTCTGCAAGTTTATTTTCAGTAAAGGCTAAATTTTTTGCACAGTCTTCATTAGCATCTATCAGTTTAATTACTGGCATAGTTGTCGGGACTACATGATCTCTAGAATGCCTATATAAATCATCTCTTTTATTTTTTCATTTTAGAAGATTTTTTTTATCTTTTATTCTCTGCTTTGTTTACTGCATTTGCACAGTTTCTTAGCTGCCACTTTTGACAGAAGTTTTTCTTTTTCTTATGTTGTTTATTTATTTGTTTTTGTTCCATTTTTTTATTTCTTCATCTTGGTACACACTACAAGATGACCTTAAGTTTTCAACTAATTTTTTTTTCAACATGTTTATGCCACTTTTTTTTTTCCCCCAAAATATGCCACAGAGGTTTTGTTTTCTGCAAAAACGTGGTACTTAATACTTTGAATGACACTGAATGCTGGACTGTTCATCATTGTACAGCTTGCTGATATAATGTTGATTCGTCAGTAGAAGTGAATCAGCTAGTTTCCTAGCTGGTGGAGTTAAGCTGTACGGTTAAGCATATTTTCCCAGAATTTTCTTTCAAAAACAAAAAATTAAGGAAGGCTTCTTTTCTTTGCGTAAAAGTGGAATTTTCAGAAGTAAAAGCAAATTTTTGCAGGAGGGGGGGGGGGACCGGAAATCCGGTAAAAAAAAAGAAAACTGAATTTTAAGAGAAAAAAATACAAAAATGCGGAATTTTTCCAAAATAACAAAAAAGAGGAAATCAACCAAAAAGCGGAAGAATCTCATCCCTGTGAAAGGCAATAATATCCCATTGTATCTTTCTTCCTAAACAGAAAATTCTTCACTATATCAAAAATAAATTTTAGACATTTAATTGAATTCCCATACTACTATTATGACACTTGCCAACATTTAATTTTTTTTTAAATCAGAACAAAAAAAAAGAAATATTTAGTCAAGATAATCTTGTTTATGAAGACTTTAATTATAGTAAAATTAGAAAATATAATCACTGATATCCAACATTCTTATAATAAATACCTTTTTCCTATTTGCTACATGTGTCTTTTGTTAAAAAATATTTTTTGAAACAATTTAAATTTTAGATTCACTTATAGCTGTTCATTTGTTCACATTCAGAATGTTTTCAGATGTACCAAGAGCTTCAAAAACTTTATCCAAGAATCATAAGAATTTACTTTTGTTTTCATATTGCTATTTTATAAAGTACATTTGAAGTTATTTTGATATCTTGCTGCATATTTATTGCTAATATTATTAAGTTCAAGCCATGATCATTAAACTTAACAATTTGTCAAAATTTTGAATTTATTTTCTAAACTTTTCTAGCTTCGCAGGGTCTGCGATAGCAAAGACCCTGCTGTCGTAAGACTCTTTCGGAGGAGGGAAAATTGTAATAAATTAATTTAACTTTCTTTAATTATTTTTAACAATACCTCATTTTTAATTACTTCCACTTCCATCATAATAAGAGCAATTATACTTTCACTTCAAGTCACAAGTCTTTCCAGGAAAATCCCCTCCTCTGGTTACTTCTGGTTAGAGTTAAAGAAGAACAAATCCAGCAGTTTGTATAGATATAAAAAGTATAACTGTGTAATAGTTGAAAAGAAAATGATTCAGTTGAAATCAAATCTTTTTAAGGAAATGTATATTTGACTGAATAATTAATTAAGTACTAGTGAAAACAATTCCATTTTTCAGCTTTATTACTAAATGGAAAGACCAAATAGTTATAAAAGACACTACATGAATAATTCTATATCACTTACAGGGAATAAAAATGAAAGATATTTTGACTGTCTATGATTCCATGTGATCTTTTACATTTTTAAACATTTTATATAGCAAATGCAGATTGTAAAATAAATTTTTAATAAAATTTTTAGCTTATATTAGTCTATAACCAGGGGACAATCCAGGTTTTTCTTTTAGGGGCGCATTTTTGTGAAAAAAAATATTTGTGTGAAAAATAAAAATATTTTTGTGAAAAATTTTTTATCATGTAAACTCTACAATTTTAGAAGTCATATTTCTATATTTTACGTTTAAAATCAAAAGCGTTTCATTGAACCAAATATATGCAGTAATTTGATACAATACTGAAAAAAAATACTCATATATATATTTTGTGCATTCGAAAACTTTTAAAAAAGAAGAGAGATTTAAAAAAATAATAGCGGTTTATTGTTAAAAGTATGTTGAAACATTGGAACTTTCTGTTAATTATGCAGAAATGCATCTTCACTTTTAAAATCGATTTGATATAGAAAAGTAAGGATACCTAAAACTGGGCAAATTTTTGAGAATCGTTGTTTGGCTGTGGAAAAATTTTAAAGAGAGATCATTTTTATAAAATGAAATTTTGGAAAAGGGCCATTTTTACGAATTTGAATTTTGTGAAGGGGCCGTTTTTATGAATTTGAATTTTGTGAAGGGGACGCAAAATGGCCCAATTTTCGCCTGGATCAATCCATGATAATGCACCTCCCAGTAACTTAATGGCCTTCATTATTATACATGACAGTAACAGTTTTTTACAGCCTTGCAATTTCATAAGATAACAACTCTGCAAAAAATTTCTGTAAAAGTTTCCTTATTCTAACTAATCAATTCAATAATGAATCTTTTGAAAACTTTAGATTATCTAAAGAGAACATTGAAAGAAAATGGAAGGAAAACTATACAAAAATGCAAGTTATAAAGTGGTCAACAAATTATATGTTTCTAGAGAAAAATATAACCTTTGCAGCAGCTGAAGTGACATCTCCCTTTTCCATATTTATCTCCAAAGCAGATAAATCATATTATTATTTGCATTTTTTCTACAAATTTGAGAACAATTCATTTTCAGGAGTTCAAAGAATCAACTATATATCAAAAGGTATGGTTTTCACTTTAAAAGCTCATTTATTCAGAGCTTCTCTTCAATCAAAATAATCAGTCAACTACAAAGTTAACACTATCAGCATATGCCAGAATTGTAAATATGAAAAAGATAAATGAAATCAATGTTGGAATACACCAATTTCAGGCTATCATGTGCCAACATGTTCTTTAGTTTTGAAGTTTAAATTTATGATTCAAAGTTTTAAAAAAAAATCACCATATCAAATCTTTGCAATCAAGTGATGGCCATCAAAATCACAGAAATGAAATTTTGTCTTTGATTATCATCTATTTATCAATCAGTATCAAAATAACAGCATGAAGTCTTCTTTCACCAAAAACTTCCAATCATATAAAAGCTTTCATTTTTATGCTCAATTTATGGATGAGTTTTCAGATTTATTTATTCAAAAAAATCCATTTATCTTCTATTTTTAGCATCAGTTGTCTCCTGGAACACAAAGCATCAAATTATCCTTATTTTAGTTCCTAGTTCTTTTAGTGTATTAGTTTCTCTAGCCAATTAGTTAAAAGACATTGCAAGCAGCTTCAACAGGAGATTGGTTTTCATGATAAAACCTTACTGTATAAAGAGGCTTGTATTTCAGATAAACATCCAAAGCTATAGAAATAAATTTAGTATTTTCTTAATATTTTTAAGCCATAATAATAATAAAAGACATTAAATGTTCATCAACATTCTCAAGAGACAGCTGAAGAAGAATGAAGATTAAGATATCAAATCAATTTAGAGCAAGTTTGGTGAAAGCAGACATCCCAAACTAAAAACTTGCATTTGATCCTAATGATTTTTACATTACGCTAAAGCACTCCAGGTAATTAAGCAAAATTATTAAAAATTAAATACTAATAAATTGATTAGTTCATACTTACACGAGTTGATGTGCCAGAATTAAAACCAGAGTCACTCATGTAAGCATTCTGTTGCCACATCATCACCTCTTGCTGTGAATTTGAATAAGGCACTTCGGGAAGGTTACAGTAGTTCTCATTTGATGCTAAAGGGCAAAAAATATTTTCTGTATAATAAGATTTATTCAAATGAACAAAAATCTAAAGTGTTTGCAAATCAAGTTAACTAGAGAAATCAAATATTATTTAGGTTAAAATTCTTAAAGCAAAATTGAAACAAACATATTATAAAAATATTATCACAAATAATTATTAAATTTTTCAACATGTTTAAAGCATGGAGCTTTTTAAAAATTATCAAAGTTACAGAGAAAAATTTTTTTTAAGTTTTCATGTTCACTAATAATTTAATGTATTTGCACGAATATTCATTTAATTCTTTATTCATTATTTTTTCATTTGTTTATTATAAGTTTAATAAGATATTTCATTGATAAATAAAAACTTATTTAGTACAAAAAATTTTATATATATATATATTTTTTATATAAATATAAATTTTTTAAATTAACTGAATAAGTATAAACCAAAAATAGATAAAGCAAAATGAAAAGTTGAATAAATAAAATAGAAATGAATACCTGGATACCTGCAATATAATGCACAATATATTAGTAAATAAAAAATTCTTATACGACAAGTGTCAGTAAGATATATTTAGTATAAGTAAACACATAAAAGCTTTCCATATTTTGACTGCTTTAGAATAAAATCATAATCTTCAAAATATTCTTTAAAAATAAACTAATAATTAAGCAACTGAAGCTAGAACCAATGTAAATTAAATTAAATAAAGAAAGAAGATATTTTAAACTCATACCATTGTTACTAATCTAAAATCACAAAAAAATACTTTTTACATTGAAAAAATAAATACACATATGAGAACTAAAAACCTCTTTAAAAAAATGAAAACCTAGACAAAATGAGCAGGAATTTCAGCACATCACAATCATTAAAAATCATACTAATATTATGCAACTTAAGTCATTTATTTGGCATTTGATAGACTGTTAAAAAATAAAAGCATTACAACATTAGTTTCTCAAATATGCCATTACGCATTAAAAATGCCCCCCCCCCCCATTAACATAACAATCCTATGCAGGTAAATATTATATTTTTAAAATAAACAGTTTATTGCATATAAATATCAATAGTGCAAGACTACAGCGAATATGCAAACTTGAAATTCATTAGTTTATGGAACTGATGAATTCGGATTTTGTAATGAATTTAAAATTAACTACTTCATTTTGTAAATCCTATTCTGTTAGGTTGACAATATTAATATTTACATAAAATCTAAAATTAAAATCATACACTTACCAATTCTTTACCAAAATTTAAAAGGCATTTTCAAAATTAGCATCCTTAATAAATTTTTGAACAATACAAAAATCATCAAAAATGAAAAAAATACTTACGTGGACTTGTAACCATATGAGAAGACGGCTGCATCTGGTAACTCATGACTGAATTTGAAGCCACGGCCACTCAGAAAGCGTTGTCTAGTTTTAAAAACTGAAAACAATACTTAGAATTAAGACCCAACAAAAATTGTTTTCAATCAAAATATATTAATAAATGTTAATTAAATTAAAATAACACTGAAAGCTACTAAAAGATAAAAAAGTAACCAGATTTTTTTAACTTCAGTCGGGTATACTATAAGACCCAAGCATACAACCTGAAACGTTGGCTAGGAAAAAAGGGGGCAGTGGCATAGTGACCCAGGGGCAAAAGGGGGGTCTAGATGCCCTGGGTGCCATGGAGACAAGACACTACTGGATTTATGCCAGTTTTTAAAATCAAATACTAAGAGGGAGCAAAAAAATAACACCAATACCCGGGTGGCATTTACACTTGCTAAATCACAGATGATGGTTGGGGACGAGATAATCATATTATGCCTCAGGCATTACTCGCCTTTCACTACGCCATTGAAAGGGGAAGAAGTAAGAGACTTGTATTAAATAACAAAATGAAATATAAAAAATATTCAGAAGCAATGAAATAATTCATTATTAAAATTATTTTTGAAAAAAGTTAGAAAAGATAAATAATATATTTTGCTATTACTTTTATATCTTTACTTTGGACCAATTCATCTACATTGGTCATACTAGGATTCCCACATTCTGTGTACAGTAAAAGTTGGAAAATAGAAATCTTCAGACATTATTTATTTTTTAAATATTTAATCTAGTTAAACTTCATACACAGAAAAACTTTCTTAACAAACATAATCACATCATTTACATTTCTAAGCATGCATACCAGCAAGGACTTAAAAAAAAGGGTGACCAAAAAAAGAAAAAAAATGCTATATAAGTTGAATTGCTTCAAATTGCTTCTATCCATAACTTTGATTTCATACAATATTGAACACAAACAATCATCCTAGAAATATGCTATACCATACAGTATTAAATTTTCAATATATGAACCACAACTATCTTTAGTATATCTGACCAAACCTATGATTTCTCCTTTGGAAATTTGAAGCTAAAATATCAACTGACCATTTTCAGAGTTAAGACTGTTGCTAGATAAGTGCAAACCACTCGGAACGAAAAATTTACATTGAAAAGAAATAACGACAAAATTGATTTTAAAAACCATTCATGTCGACAGTTATTAAAAAGAAACAAATATTATTTCCAAACTCTGTTCTACATTCCCCTTGAACCAAGTACCTGATTGAACTACACATTTTTATTAGTTCAACATTCAATTACGGTAAACACTAAATAAGTTATATTAATGCAATATATAGCTTCTTTATCACAGAAAAAACTTTAATAAATAATATTTATGACAAATATTACCATAACTGATACAGTCAAACATGACAAACAAAAGAAAAATGTATTAAAATTATAACACCCAGTGCTTGGTAATTAGCACTACAGCCTTTTCAAACTACACATCAATGGATAAGAAAATACTCTTTGTATTTTATTACTTTCTGTGGTAATATTTTGTTCTGTTACTTCAATTTTGACATATTGTTTCGGAATTACGGCTGAAAAATTATAAAACTTTTCCTTTAAATGATAATATTTTTATGTATTAACTCTGTATAGAGAACATACATGAAGTTTACAACTCAAAAATGTTAAATTGAGCTCAAAAATTTTAAAACTTACTCAACAAAACAAAGTTTTAAAACCACCGCGATTAAAAACTTTACAAGAATTTTATCAACAACGCATTTTATTTCATTTCAGTTCTTTTCGGTAATACGAAGAGGCTGTAGCGTTCCGTACCGATTGCGCCCCAGGCGGTCGCCTGCGTAGAACGAACATATCGAAAATTCCAATATCAAATTTTTTAATTTTGTCATAACTTTTTGAAATCATTCTTATTTTTGCGAATCATTCATACTTTTCTCAACTTAGCCAATTTTAAACACAAAAAGAACAAAAAAATATTTGATCCTTCTGGTTTGGTTTTGGGATTTCATGGCGAAAAAGTCAGACCAGACTGATTTGAAAATAAAAAGTACAAATAGGGTTTCAAAAACTATGCTGGGATAGAAGGAAGATTATAGTCTTAAACACAACCATCATTTAAATTAGGGTTGATTTAATTATTATTTACTTTTAATATCTCATTTTAATAGCAATTTAAGAAATATGAAGAAAAAAAATTGTATCGTCGAGAAACAGATTACCAAAGGAGAAGCATTGATATTTTTTTAATTAATAACTTTACACCCTTCTGAGTAAGGTAATAAATAAAAGTCTTTGCTTACGTCTGCAAAGCTATCTTATGATAAAAAAACATATATTATATCACTCAAAACCGAAGATTAGAAAATTAGTACTGGTTTTGCAACAGAAAATTGGGTTTTGATCTAGTGGCGCCATCTGCTAAGTAAAAGCGAGTCGAATGTGTTAGTTTTTAAATTTTTATTTGCGATTAAAACTCTGAAGTATTTTTTTTTTAATATTAGACATTTAATGCTCCAACAGTTTCCGGCGCTTATTGGATGGCATGCATTTTTTTAATCTTTTTTTTTTCCTGATCGCTTTTACCGTGAGCTAAAAAAGTTACTCTATTCAGAGAAAATAATGGAACTGGAAGGACAGTATTGCAAGCAAATATAAATTAACAAATTGAAACTGTTGTTTCATGGATGAATTGTGAAACTCGTGAAAATATTTCTTTTAAAAAAAGCTTTACACTTTTAAGAGATTGACTACTCATCTACACAAACATTTTTTAAATGCATTTAGATAATACTGCCTACACTTTAAAATGAATCCATGTTAGAAAGTGGCAGCAGTGATCCTAGTGGTAAGGTGGTGCATGACCCGGGCAATGGGATATAGATGCTTGGGGTTCCATTCTCGGAGACTCTCTCCATAGCAGTGCCTCTCCACTCCCCATTCCATTTTTTAGTCCACCCATTTTTTGGTAGGTTATTCACGACCTCTCCACACCAGGCGAATTCATCTGTTACCAGTCGCTCCGATCTCCGACCCCTGCCCTCTCCGATGTCCTAGGTTAACCACGAACTTCAAGTATTCCCCCCACACACACACACACACATACAGCGCCGGCGAATGGCGCTAGAGTTTGCCCGACGGGGGGCCCGATTTGCCTGACAGGGGGGCACGGTCTCCTCGACAAGGGGCAAGACGTGCCGTACGGTGGGACGAATGTAATGAAATTGGTCTCAAATTTTGGCCAGATTATTATTTATCAACTACAGTTGAATACCCCGTACAAAAATTTTCCCCTACGGGATACAAAATTTTTCCCCGATGGGTGCATAGCATCGCCGACGGGGGGGCCTGGACCTGGTCCCTCGTCTCCACCCCTGCTTAGGAGATGTGGGGCCAAATTGGAAACAAGTTTGGATAACACCGGTATATCTAACTTTTAAGGAATAATATATAATGAATAAATAAGCAATATAGAATTTTAATAAATAAATTAATAAAATTTATTGTTAAAATTTTAATAATTTTAAAAAATAATTTTAACAAACTTACTTACCTAATACTTAAAAATTAACTTTAAAAAAATTCAAAAAGTGAGAACTTTTTTAATACTTTTTTGATGTAGAACAGTTAAGTTCTTGAGTGAATTAAAAACCTTAAAAACTTATTTATTCATGATCACTCAGGGCACAAAATTTGGACTTATTTAATTAAGGAAAGCAATTCAGAAACATAAATAAAAATTACAATTTTCAGTCTGACTTCGAACTAAGCAAAGAAAAAAAATCAAATTACATACGATATTTTATCATTATGTTAAAAGATCCAGAGGACGACGTATTCGAATTTAAAAGTTTCGGGTTAGCCAAGTTCTACTGTAGTAATAACTGTAGCTTATACTGTACAGTCAAACCCCGTTAACACGAAATCGGCGGGACCACCAAAATTTTTCCTGTTAACCTGATAAGACGCTGCGAGAATCTAGAACAGAAAATTAACTGTTGGTAGAAAAAGTTCCAAATTCACAGCAGCTGCATTGAAGGTCATTACTTGCTGACCACAGGATTTTCAAGAATTTCCCCCCATTTCTTATCTCAGAAAACGTATGCTCGGGCCTCGGAAGCCCGATGCGCACGCTCGCGTAACTTTTTAGGATTGGAGTGGAGAACAGATAAATCGCGACTATTTATCGGTATTTGAGAAATAAATATGAAATGGAAAGATTGGAGAAGTTGTAAATGAAGAAAATGAAGATAATACTGATGAATAGATAGTGATCGTAAGTCGAAATCTAAAGAGGACTATGAATCGGATATCTTTGAACCCACAGATCATTTAGAAGAAATCTAGGATTAAAAAATACTGCAAAAACCAGGAAATGCTTAGAAAACTGGAATTATCAAATGGTGTAACTCAAATATAAGAACTTTTAATCGCAACATCTTCATGAAACTACTGCCCGGAAAATTTGGTGAAGCAGAAAGTGTACTATAGTTTCAAAATTCTTGGACATGCTTATCAATAATATCAATTATTTTGCAGTGCATCAATAGTTATATTCAGGCGATTGTAGGTAGTTTTGGACGGGAAATCCGCGCATTATTCCTAAATACCTCAGAAGCATAAGCATTCATCATTCTTCTTTATTTTAATGTAATCTCCAAAATAAATTTATATGAAAATTATTTTCTTATATTTTATACAGTGTATATTAATGTAACAAATGTTTTCGATTTAAATAAATGTAATTTCCTGTACGTTTTGTTAAAAAAAAAACACGACCCGGGCCTACGAAGCCCGATGCGGACCTTCGAATCAGTGCAATGAACGCTCGTCCTCGCTGGTTGAAATAGCTACGGCATCTAGACTGCAATTACCATACATTTTTAAAAATCTAAAAATAATAAACGTTTTAAGTTTTAGAGCAGAAATAAACATGTATTTAATATATCAAATAATAAATTTATTTACCTGTTACCTCAAGGTTTAAAAAGTCAGTTACTGAATTATGTTTCAATTTTTTAAGATGACATTTTCGACACATTTTTACACGATTCTGAAAGCAACTGACAATCCACAGACAAAGCAGGAAAAGTGGTCAAGGCTAGTATATGAATAGAATTCCGAGAAAGTCATCTTCCCTCCTGTCCCTTCCCGAACTAAGAAATAAAAGGGGGGGGAAGGATAAGAAAATGATTTTTGCGAGAAAGAAACTCTTGCTTTATCCACTGTGAACAATTTTCCATTCACAGCGATGAATGCAGGTCTTCCGAGAGCCAGGTCGTGCCCCGGGGCAAAGAACTGGCATGAGGACCCCACGGACATCTAACACTTCCTCAATAAAATCTCTCCCTGCCCTTATCACCAGCCCGCATGTCCCCCTCCTGCACCCTCTTTCGGGAGGCCTGGATGAATGGGAAATCAAAGAAGTTTCAAAACACAAATTCGACGCTGAGAACTTTTGTAAAAGAAAGGATTTTGACTTTCAAAGAATATTTTCTTTTCGTCTTAAGCGATATTTCGCTTTTTGCCTTTCCGTGTTAAAGGAATGAATTAACACTACTCCCCAGAGTTGATCGACGGGGCCCAATATTTACTTCGGGTTAAGCGAAATT
The DNA here is from genome assembly GCA_013235015.1 of Araneus ventricosus. Taxonomy (NCBI): domain Eukaryota; kingdom Metazoa; phylum Arthropoda; class Arachnida; order Araneae; family Araneidae; genus Araneus; species Araneus ventricosus. Next base: position 165,873 of record BGPR01000973.1, on the reverse strand, counting down.
TCGTGATAAGCGATTTCGTGTTAACCAGGATTGACTGTATTTATATATTAGAACCAGGAAAGCATATTTTTAATACAGAAAAAAGAATAGAAAAGTTCCCAATTTTTTTTCAATGAATAGACTGTTATTCATGTCAACGATTGAAGAGACAGTGATGGGATGAGTGGGCGAAGTGCACGGCCTCTGGAGCCACAATTTTCGACTCCTAACAGGAATTTTAATTTCGTTTATTCCTTATTAGAACTTGATTTAAGCTTAAATATTTTAGTGCCTGGGGAGATGAAGTATGCTGAAAGGGAATAATTTTATTAGCCCCATTATCACCTTGCATATCTCATTCATTCAGCCACTCCGGGTCCATTCATTCTTCCTTTCATACGCCATTTCACACTCAACGATTTAAGACTGTGACAGTGCATAAAATTCCTGAAACAATTTACGATTTTAATAATGTAATTTTAACATGTAACAACTCTGCATATTTTAAGAGGCTAATACTACAGACTACAAAATCTCAAGAACGAATATATTTCATTGCTAAATCTATGTGTGTAGCTCTTCAAAATTTATTCTTAATCTAATTTCTTTCTGCGTTTAAAAAATCTGCAAAAGAAGAACAATAAGGTTGGGGAGGTAATAAATAACTCTTCAGACACAGAAAACACAACAACAGAGAAAAAGCAAAATGTTCAGCTTTAAAGTTCAGAGTTAAAGTTTGCAGTTCAGCTTTTAAGTGTTATTCAGTTGGCTGTAATAAATGCTAGTAACTGCATAATTAGAACTTACTTTCATTTTTAATAACTCTAAAGAAACTCCTTCTCTTTGAATTAATATTTATTCTGTTGTTGTATAACAAATAGCATCCTAATGGGTTTTATATCCAATTATTACAATTTTTATGAAAAGTAAATATTTTTCGCAATGTATAATATGATTAAAGTTAATATACAAAATTAAATTTATTAAAAAATATTTCATATCTCTCGAGGTTACTAATGTGTGTATTTTGATTAATTTAAATCCGCAAGAATTCAATTATAAATTCCTCTCTCAGTATGGAAAACAATTTTGTAATAATTTATAAATGTTTTCTTAGATTTAAAAATATAAAAAGAATATATAAACTAAGTCAAAAGTAAACATCCAAATTAAAACTGTCATTTCATTTTTTTTATTTCTATTTAATTCTTCTGTTAATTTATTTTAAATTTTGTTCAATTCTAAAGATGTTAAGAAAACGAAGTATTAATGATTTCTCTTTAAATAATCTTAATGAAAAAATAATCAAGAATTATTTTAACTGAGCTTAATTGCATTTAATTGGAAATGAACCTACATTTGTGTGTCCCTGCACTTAATGAGAGTACCCTTGCTACGTCACTGCCTATTCCCGCCGATCGGTTTTGGCGTTGAGCAGCCGAATGTGCGTGGCATGGAGCTGCCGAATGTGCGTGACGTAAAGCGGCTGAATGTGCGTGGCATGGAGTGGTCATACATGACCAGGGAGATGCTTCGGAGATAAAACAGTATCATGTTTATTTCATTTTCTAATTTTCAAATGGCGAGAGCGGGTGAAAAAACTGCACTCTGGATGTTATTTATCTTTGCTACTCCACTGGTAGAGAACTGCTTTTCACATTTGTTTTCTAGAAGCAGGGTTTTGCTTCTATTTAACTTCAAAGTAATTGTAATTCAAATGAATGACTGCTCTACTTTATAAATAAAAATTGAAATCCTGGGATGTTTTGTTGTTTCACATTATTAATAAGTTTGTCCTCATATGTCTTGGCATGACATCTTGAAATTAGTTCATTCCATATTATTTCGAATAATTTTTTTCAATCCCATATTTATTCACATAAAAGCGTTAGCGAATGTTTTGCTGCTTCTTGTATGTTTCTTTATTTCATCATTTGTGATCGTCACAAACAATTAACTTTCTAGTTAATTTTCTTTTTTCATTGTTTCTGGGAGATATTTTCATGTTCCTAGACGTACTGCAGATATTTCTAAGTTAGCCATCAAAAATTCGTTATGGAGACAAGAAGATATTTTTATGTGATCAGGTTGAAATTAAACACAACCAAGAGCTTAAAGAGAAGGAGCGCATTCTTTGTCATGCCGATTGAAACAAGTCAGTTATTAGGTTGGTGGAACACATCATTTTTCCATTTCCTTCTCTTCTCAGAAGCACTCATCTCACACAAATCACGTACTCAAATAGAGTCCCATGATACACTTCTCAGCATAAGATAGCCGGGATACTTTAGACTCAGTTTGTAATGACTTCTTTGACAGGCAAAAAATTATTAATAATGCATCTATCTTTATGGTGATTGATTCAATCTTTATGGTGATTGATTCAATCTTTATGGTGATTGATTATTGAAGTATCAAGGGAAATCAACAGGAGTGATCTGCCCTAGACTTACTCGTATACTCACTAACAACGGTGTCATTCCCCGGGTGAAAATTGCAGAGTACAAGTACTCAGCTTTTTGCCTTTTGGGAACGGAGAGCGACGTAAGGTGGAAGGATACAACCCAAGTGGGAGTGCCCGACCTTCTCCGACTTTCGCATATCGTGACACAATATGGTGCGTGGTGTCCTTCGTTGTATGATGTTGCGAACCGAGTTTGCATTTTGAAGGCATGTTTTTCGATCGTTTGGAACCAAAATTTGTTACAGATCTACAATTATGCTCAAAAGGCAGCATATCAAATTTCATTTGTCTAAGTCGTTGCGTTTATGTGCCGTGGCCAGTAATGGCTGCTAGGACTTCGGCCTCAGTACTCGTCATTCAGAGGACCCGGATGCTACGTCAAGGCGGGGGTGATCTAGTTTTCTGGTTACCTTAAGGGTGCATCTCCCCGGGGGCGGCACCACGAATATTCGGATACGAGAAGCCGCCGGATAAGTAAGCGGGCTCTCGCTTCCCCTGGGGGGTATAGTTATGGCGGTGTGCTGGGTCCCTCCACCAGTGATAGTAAGTACCTCCTTCGAGAAGGGTCGAGTCGTGGCCGGTGAGGGCTACTAGGCGGTCTTCAGCACTCGAGCTATTGCAACGGCTGTCATTCAGGTTACCTAGATGCTTCGGCAGGATGGGGGTAGTTCAGTTTTTCTGGTTACCCTAAGGGTAGTTTAAGGGCAGGGACCATTTGGTAGTAGCATATAGGTAACAAAAGGTGCACACAGAAACATCCACACACAAAAAAAACTCTAGTCTTTAATACAGTTTAGAAAAAAATGCTAGATGTTTCGATCAACAGAATAGACTGTTTCATATCGAATCAATGCATATTTAGAAATTGCATTTTTATTAAAGATTATATTTTTGAACCATTCTCTTTAAGTTTATCAGCAGTTTCATTAAGATGAAAATTGTTCGTGTGCACGCAATCAGAGGCATAATGATATTTAAATAACTTACTCTGTACTGTGTAACAATATTAATAAATAATTTTATGAAAATTGACGGTTGGTTTGCATACTTTGAAACTCATGCTTGCTATTCAGTTGCTTTGTCTCTAGTAATAGCGATTAAGTATATATTAAAATTACTATCACGTAACACATATTCTATGAATTTTCGTTGATCAAATTTCGAGACCGTTTTTCATCGGCACTTTCAGGAAAACATTTCGTTTAATAGCCGAACAGTACGCGAGTTGCAAAACACCCGAAGGTAACAAATCTTTCAATGCCGTCGGACGTTTATTGGTACGTGTTTTTCCATCAGAGAACCCGTTCCTTTGGCTTCAAAATTAGTTTGAAGGGAAGAGGAAAAAAACGACATTAAATTAAGTTTTTATCTTTATATATTCTTTTAGTTCCTATTTGTCTGGTTTGAATATTGCCTGTGACTCCCTGTTTTAGGTGGAAATGATGTTCAAACGAAAATTTGTCAGTTAACTTGTTCACTTAACGTTGACTTAAAAAATCAGTTTGTTAGACAGAAGAACTCTGATAAGAAGCTCCACATAAGGATAACAAATAACGCGAGGCCAAAAATGGCTGATCTTGTTGTTATGGAATCGAATGTTCTTGACTGTCATCCTTGAAAAAACTTCAATGCTATTTAAAATTATCTTTTCAGCTGGCAATGGTCAATGTTACTTTTCAGTATCGCGAATTTTATGTTTTACACCGGTAACATACCAGAACTCAGTTTTTATCAGAAGAAAACGATTCTTCTGCTTTATTAAACTATAGATCTGACATCTTTGAAAATAATAAATTTTTTTAAAAAGATGTCAGTCAAAATTTCGCGCTATTTTTTCCTTTAAATTCCACAGTTTAAAAACAATTTAGTTTTTTTCCTTATAGGCACGATAACGCGAACAAAAATGTTAATATTTTTCACTGAACAGAGAGGGGCCAATAAATAAAAGAAATAGCTACAGAAGTACAGGGTTATCGTAAAATAAGTTGGCCTATTCAGACACTTCTGCAGCTGTACCTAATGATTGGTAGGACCGTCTTAATAAATTTGAGCGCCCTAGACTAGAGTAATTTGACGCCCATCAGAACCGTAACTAGGAATTTGAGCGTCTATGATCCAACGTAAATGCCTACTTTATAAAATAATTGAGGAGTAAAAAAAAAGACCACCTGTTCTCTAATTAGCACCTTACAATTTTATGAATCAGCGCCTTTTCTAAACAGGATTTTGCATGTCAGCTTCTGCCACCCCTAATCGTATACATGATTAATTTTAACTGTTACATTTTAGCACTTAGCACTCGGAAAAGTAATTACAAGCATAATTATCCACCGATTTGCAAGAACTCGTATTATTGCTTTGGAACATAAAAAAATGTTCGAGTAAGTTCATTATTCTTGAAAAATTTTTGTATAAATTCTTACGACTATGTAGGTAGTTTTTTCAACCATGGAAAGCAAAAAACGTCAAAATAAAGCACCGTCTAGAGTAGTGATTGAGATCCGCCTCTCAAGTGCAAAGGGATAAATATTAAAAGTATTCACTTGTTGGTTGGGTGTAAATATTTTTGGACTGATATACATGCTTATAGTTCAGCAACGGATTCCGAGATTACCCTTTTGGACAATTTTACACCAGAAAGGGGTGTCAGGCGAGCACATTTCCGGAGTTCTTTGTTAGATCACGCTCAGTAAAATGTAAACATCACCCTTCCATTCTTCACTTTCCCCTTATTTTGATGAAAATTACTCCGCCCGGCGCATGCGCAAAAGCGCGGAGGGTTTCCGAATCTGTTGCTATACAATATGTAGCATTACAAAATCGATGGCTGTCTAGTTACAAGGTCTAAATCATGTTGTAAACACTGAACATTCTAGTTACATATTTCTCCGATTCAAATTAAAGTAAGATCAATATAATGAATTTTTAAGCGCCCTTGGATCAATGGCGCCCCTGGACTACAGCCCAATTAGCCCATCGGATTGATTCCAAAATATCTAGACTTGCTATTGAAAGTATGCGCTCAGCGATTCTGCAATCAAAAAATAACCAAAATTTTTGTTTCAATCCGACTAGTTGTTACATCTGCAGAACGCTCAGTACAGGCCAATTTATTTTATGATCACCCTGTACAATAACCTTTGGAGGGGAGTGGTATTTTCATTCAGCGTGAATGGCAACACTCAGGCTACAATAATCTTTATGAATATGGAATTATTAATTTAGTTTCATAAAATAGTATTAAAAAAGAAATTGAGTATGTGTAAAAACAGTCCATCTTCCTGTGACAGATTTTGTCCCAAATTTGTTGCAGGTTCAGTTTTTAGGTAAGGACCACCAGGCACGGTTCTACCAGGCATGCAAAGTGTGTATGCACGAAGGCGCTGAGCATAGAGAGCGGCCGCCCTCAACTAACGAAGAAAACAAAATAAGTTTTTCTGAACTAAAAATAATTAAATCTTACTTAAGATTGTTAATATGTCAAGAGAGATGGAGTAATTTAAGTTTAATTGCAATAGAAAAAGATTTGTCAAAAGAAAGAAACTTAGATTGCATTATTGACGTATTGGAAGTAAGAAAGCAAAGAGTGCAATTTTAATTTAATATTTTATTTAGCGGAATGATAATACATGTAATATTTAATAATAAACATTTAATTTCAAATTATTTCACTATGACTACTAAATATGAATATTCATATTTTATTTTCTTATAAATATCTTTCACATTGATTTTAAAAAATAGACTGTTAAATTTTGTTTTTGCGAGGATATGTGGAGGAGTCTTTTTCAATAAAATTAAGTCTAATAGGCATTTGCTTTATATTCGGAGTTTAACTATTGAATTTAGTAAACTTGCCGCCGATTCATTAAATGCTTATTCAGTCAGCTTTTTTTTAACCTAGGAAGAAATTTTCTTTGATTTATTTTGACATTAAGCAAATTGGGATTTTTTTAAATTTTAAATATACTGGTTTAAAACATGAGTGAAGGTATTATAGGGCGAGTGGGCTGTTGAAATTAAATGGCACGATAGAGGCTTCTCCACCAGAACCGAGTCTGAGGCATACGTAAAAGTAAATTCTTTACTTTCACAATAAGACACCTTGGCCCCAAAGATAGAACTTTTTCTAGTGCGACAGCTAAAATTTTAATATTGATTTGTATTATAAACGCATTATCTTACATTCAGTAATTTTCTGGATTCCAGGACTGTTTTTGGGAAAAAATCTATTAAGTTTGAAATTATCATTGAAATTGACATTTCCCTCATGACTTCCCCAATTTCAAAGATTTATACAATTTCAATAAAAATTGATTATACACTTCAATGTCGTTTGACTTTGTTTACTCTGAACCGCCTGGAAATCATGCAGGTTCAAAAACTAATAGCCATGATGTTTAATAATTCACAATCGAATAAAACCCAAAAACTCAATTTTTAAAAAATATTTTAGTAGTACAGACAGAATGATGGCTATTTTTTTATTTCAGTTTTAATTTATTAAGCATTTTCAGATATAGAAGTTTTGAAAGCAGATTCTTAATGTTTTTAAAAATATTCTTTATTAATATAAATGGTGAATACATTTGATGAGTAATATAAATAAGTACACCATAAATTAAATAAAGCACATCTTTATTTGCATTACAGGCCGAAGCCGTTTACAAAGAGTGGAAAGCACACTAGAGTAATCTTCGAGAAAAGCATGCAGTTCATAAACACAAAAGATAATAACTAGGGATTGATACACAAATTGTAAGACACCTAAAGTATATTTTATAATTACAAGTGAATTATTATACAAGTAAACATATTTATATGCACTTGTGAATTAATTGTTATACAAGTAAATAATTATTATACAAGTATATATTACAAGTGAATAATTATTTGGGAACAGGCTATCGGTGCAAAGTAATTATACTATACGAAACAAACGCTTGCATAAAATATAAAAAACTAAGCACAGACAAGCATATGCACAAGATACTCAAACATTTATTTCATTTCAGATGCCATAATTAAAAACAGATCTTAAAAATACTACCAACACCTTACATTTTCCAAATAGCAGAAATTCATTATTTTCCACTTTTTAATAATGAGATCAATATTTTTGAAACTCACTACCAGGTGGCACTATTTGTGTGGAATCAAAATTTAATTTAGTTAAAAATAATCTAATAATTAAGCTCTGAAAATATTTAAAATACAGCGTTTTCATTGAGAACACAGAAGTATACAAAATTTCAAAACTCCAGCGTATCACGAAGTGAGTGAAAATCAATGACAGAATTCCATCTTTACAAACATGAAACAGGGCAAGTTAAATAAAAGTGTTTAATAAAACAGGGCGAGTTTTATTCCGATATTTTGCTATTGGCTTTAAGGTTGGGTGATGTACCTCCTAATCGTTCGAATGCACTCTTCGATCAATTTTTATCTTCAGACATACATGTACACTGTTTACAGTTTCATCATCTACAATATCGCACCGTTACCTAGACTTGTAGATTGGATTTGTAATTTCTGGCGCAAAACCCCAAAATAGAATATGCCGCGCCGAAACTATTGGTTCCAGTGCTATCAATTACAACTTTGTGCCATAACCTGGACATGTGGATTGAATTTGGATTTTCTGGCAAAAGAACTTGAAAGACTCTAAGTAAAAGAAATTGTGAGGCGAGGGATGTCACCCAATTAAAAAATCTAAATTAAAATTACTGGAATTAAAGTGTTTTAAAAGAAATCCCGTAAAAGCTACACACTATTAAAATCTGACGAACTGTTAAAAAATTCTTACAGATTAAAGGGGGTTCAGGAAAGAGTAAATATTTTTGTATCAGACGAGTGGGACCAATACGTTATCGGGCTAAAACTGCATCATGAAACCTGTTAAGTAAAGAATAGTTAGACGCCGCCGGTTTATTAGTGGTGAAGTTTTGGCGCAAGAGCCATATTTGAATACACTGAGCAAAATATAAGACGTATAGACGTTGTCGTGTTAATTATCAACTATTAGTTAAAATATGTTTTAGATCTTATTTGAAGTGGTCTTCAATAAAAAAAAAACATTCGATTGAAAAAAAGTGCTCATTTGTATCTCAAATCCAATAACTTAGAGATATAAACAGAGATCTTGATGGGGATTCTTCATAAAATCTCTTAAGGTGATGTCTCTACTAAATCTGTTAATCTACAGATATTTTCATAGAATGTCCAAATTTTAACATGTTTTACTGAGAGAATAGCATTGACTCCTCGAGCAAATAGGAGGAGGCTCTGAACCAATCAGTAAATCGGGTGCGTAGTGGAGCCAAAGCGTCGTTCCGGCACCGCTTTCTTTTTACGAGAAATTAAAAAAAATGTGAAAACGCCTTTAAAACGGTGCGATTTTTGTCACCCACATTAGAGCGTTCCGGCACTGCTTATTTTGCGACTACACCACTGCAGCAAATGCTTATGTGTAGGATTAGTATGACCAGTTCTTAAGCGAGCCCGCTTTAATAGGATGGATAGTTATTTGTCTTCATGTCCCACTGATCTTGCAGTTGGCGAAAACACTAGTGATCATCGAATGGTTGTTCGAATAATAAAGTGTTGAAGTAAAAATGCACTGGCGGGCTTGACTGTTGTATCTGTCAAATCGTTTCCGGCAATCCCCACATGAGAAGGGCCTGATATGTAGAAAACTAATATCCGTCATCACTTAAGCAACGAGACATCGCTAAGAAAGTTGAAAATGTTTCAAAATGGAAGTCAATTAGAATATTCAGACGGTTACATAATTCTACCTTTCTATGATGAATTGGAACAGCCTCAAATGATTAAAATATCATTCCAGAAAAGACCTATTAAGAGCTTAAGTGACCGTAATATTTCCCATATAAAAAGAAATTGGAAAACTGGTACAAATCGTTGAGACCAAGACATAAGCTTTGCATAGATGTTAAACCAAGGCATAATATACAGAAATGGAGATGAAGCTAGTGAACAGACAGTCATAACTGCATAAACAGTTTATTTCTCGTGTCAGACTCGCGACTAGCTAGGCACAAACAAGGAATTTTTTTTTTTCAATCCGATAAGTATGAGGATATGCAGAAAAAATGCGTGGAGAGAATTTTAAACATTAAATTGACTTTAAATTAGAAATATGTTTATGTAAAAAGCTACAAGACAGGACTTGGGCAGATGGACGAATCAACTAAGTGATGAATATGCTGGAAACCTACTTGGATACTTAACGTCAGTGATAGATATTTTTCAGCAAACGGATTTGATTTGACTTTCCCTGGCACATGATCCTCGAATGGAATAAGCTGCGCCGAAAATCAAGAATCTGTACTGAAAATAAGTGCTTAAAAGAATCGTTAGTTAAAATCCAAGTAAAAAAGTGAGATGAATGAACCGACAGTACAAAGTTACTAAAACAAGACATTTAAAAGAGATCAGATCAAAGATAAGAAAACTAAATATCATGGGAAAACACCAATGTCCTTCAAGTACATGAAGAGGTTAAAATGTGGAATTTGTCCCAATAAAAATGACAAGTTTCAGCAAGACGGAAAAACCTAGTTTTGCTACCTGCAGTCTTGCAAGGTCAGAGAGATCAATGGTCCAGATGAGCTCTCTTTTTTAAATACTTAAATCTATCATCATTCACGTATCAACCTCAAATATTATATCTTCCGCCAATGCGACAATATTCATCTCCAATACGAACAAAAAACGCTCGCCATAAACTAAAGACCAATCCTAACACTTATATTGTTCAGGCCTACAATCAAATTCGTTTTAATTATTTTCATATAAAATTCCATACAACGTTTGAGATCTTCATGGATTCCGCGTATTTTTTGCATGTTAACAAAATACGATCATTCGAAGCCCGATAAGCGTCTAGACCAGGCGGTGAAATGGTTTATCTAGAAAAAGCCTTTTAAACTGGGACAAAAATACAAGCAAGAAGAAATCGGTTAATTTGTTTTGACGGTTACGACAAAAATTCAGTTAAGCCCTTCAGTAGTCAAATTTTCTGTCCACTATCCCACCCTTTTCAGTCAAGCTGAATTTAACATTTTCTATGTTCAAGAAATTAGTTATTCTCGATATCTGTCAACAGACACTAATATGTTCATCTCCGGGTCTTTTATTGGCGCAGGTTGTTTCAAGAGAAAATTCAAACTCCCTATTGACTGTTCGAGTGCATCAAATTTCAATTTAAAATTTCACTTGGTATGTTTTTGTAGTTGAAAGTTAATCCAGAACAACGAAACCAAACCTCAAAATGCTATCTTTTTAACAGAGAAGCAACTTTCACTACAGATGACAGTACGGTTCTTGGATTCGATTTCATTTAATTTTTCTACCTCAAGATCCTTGAAAGGGATAAACTGCGCCGAAAGTTAAGAATGTCTTTTGGATCTAAATGCCCGAGTATACCGAGTAAAAACAGCAAGATGAAGAAATCGACAGTAATGGTACCAAGACATGAAAAAGACGACATCAAAGACAAGAAAACTAAATATTATAGAAGACGTCAACGTCCTTTAAGTGCATGAAGAGCTTAAAAAGTGGATTTTCTCCCAGTGGGAAATGGCAAGTTGAAAAGTGTTTGAATGAAATTGTTTCAGCTAATGTTTATTAAAAGTTGCTCAGAAATTGATACTGAAGCTGTATTGCTGTTAGTCTCTGGACGGTCACAATGGCTACAAGTTAGAGGAGACTCCGCAAAGCTAAAATATTTACGTGTAAGGCGTGTTTGTCCAATACGAACTCGAGTATTAAATTTAGAAACCCATTGTCAAAAAACTGATTTGATGACAGTTTTTTTTTTTTTTTATGATTCTTAGCGTAAATTTTAATTTTTAAAAGGAATATTTGCAGGCACCACAAGCAAAATGGAGAGAAGCCGTCTTGGCAGTCATGCAATGTTTATGGCTTTATGTTTTCAAAACTTAACCATGTGCGAAGCTTTTCATGATAACTATCATTCCTAATTTGACTCTGCATCGTCATTCTTGAGAATCCTCTTGATTGCTTTCAATCTTGCTTAGGAAGACCCTTTTCGGGTAAGGGATGGTGAGCAAGATTTAGTTCCTTTTTTATGTTACGTAAAGGATACAAGAAGATGGACATAGTAGATACCTTTTTACAAAGGTCAGATGAGAGGCCACTTTGCAAGATCCCTTTTACAAATATTTATTAATCACACGGCCCATTTCTGTTTTCTTAACTATGTATCCCTACTTCGCATATTTCCAATTTTTGGACCTGCAGGGTTCAACTGACGCTATCATGACCAACCCGTTCTGAAACAAAACGGAATATTTTCAATTATCTTTAACGTAAATTTAAAAATAGATTACTCGGACAAGAAGATCAGCTCACGTTCACAATTTTTTGAAACATCAGGACGAGTTCTTTAAATAAGGCATTCTATAGCGGAAAATTTAACGGCAGTCTCAAATCAGTATAAGTGCTAAAAAAACCGATTTATCCAAGAAGTACTTCAGGATTTCCAAAAATTGTTCAAAACTACATTCCGTTTTATAACCTATTAGATAATTAGATTATCAACATATAACGTTGATGCGTTAAACTTTTCACTTATTTTAAATTTTCTCGATAAATTTTTAATGTATCTCCCAATCCGGTTCATTAAGAAATTCAGACCGGTTCCTTAAATGAAAGGATGGTTAATTTCTCGTAGCTTCCAGTGTGTGTCAAAAGCACCGTGTATGGAAGATCCATCTTCCTGCTATGTCTCTCACCCTTTACATTTTCCAACAACAGTCAACATTCGTGGTATGAAAGGGTTATATCTCGAAAAGATGGTGTGGTGAGAAATAAGGAGGTTGAGGGGAAATGCCTTCTCAGGAGGCGCTATCGTCATCTGAGAGTGGGGCAAATAACTTGGGTCCATCTTCCAATATCCTTTGCGTAATATGAAAATGGAACTGATCTTATTGTTTCCGGAAAGTCGGGTATCTGAAATGACGAGTGGTTCAGAGCATCATTCCGCGCAGTTTCTCTTTAAATGACTCATCTGATTAAATAAGATTAGGATTGCAAAGAACGAGAAACATTGCAACTGCTTTTATCGCTATGTCATTCTCTGGTCTACCTACGCAAGGTCCTGAAAGCAATTGACTTTTTAAATTGGAATAACATGCAATTGGTGATAGTAATGAAAGTTCTGCTTTCGGGAGATTAATGTATGCGAGTGAGGTCAGGAAATCCTGTGAATACTTTATGTTAGTACCTTCGAAGTCAGAAATTGATACATTGGAAAAGTTCAAAATCGTATGGCGACAACTACACACAAAGATTGCTGTATGGGAAACTTGTGTGAGCAGCGTACCTTTTTAAACGTACTGCTTTGGGGAATGCAGTTAATTCACATCAGAAAGTTAAAACCTTGCACGAATCTAAAGCCACCCTTTGTCTTAAACAATTTATCCGTGACGCCTGGTTTATGCAAGATAGTGGGCCCTCACCAAACTGCTCCGATTTCCACTTTTTATATGGAAAATCGGTGATGTGACGTTGTATAGGACTACCCAAATGGCAGCTGCCATTATATTGATTGGTCATCGTCGTCACTAGATATTAGTCTGTGAGATTTCTTCCTGTAGTGTTTCTTGAAGTATGAGGCGTACCCACAAAGTTCCACAACGCTCACAGAAATGGAGATTGACCGTTATTCAATGTACAGCTATTCCAAAAACGGCTGTGCCGAATGCCTCTTCCAATTTCGTGCTATGTTAACCACATCCGATGGCTGGCAGGTTGCGAACATTTCGACAATACTGGTAATGCAATTTCTAGCCCTTATTTTAAACAGTCGTGTTTTTTTCTTGACAGGCTGAAGCAAACCCCGAATTTGTGTTCCTTTCTGTTTCAATCATATTCTTCTATATGTCAACAAATCCCGAAATCCATTTACATGGATTTTTGAAATTACGACGCTAACGTCTAAGTGACCATTTAGAAATTCATCCATTTCAAACTATGCAGCTGCGAACAACAGAATTCAAGCCTTTCCTTCCAGATGCTTCCTTTCTTAACGCAACTTCCTTTCTCTATAGAATATTTAACTCTGCAACTCGTCCTGGAACGCAAGTCAATTGCTTTCAGGACTTTGTGGAGGTAGTCCAGACAATGTCATAGCGATAAAAGCAGTTGCAATGTTTCTCGTTCTTTGCAATCCTAATCTTATTTGATCAAATGTCATTTTAAGAGGGAAGGCGAGAATCCTCTCGGAGCCACTATAAACCACTTTTTCTCTTAACTACTTTAGTTATGTCAGATACTCGACTTTCAGGTAAGGATAACATCAGTTCCGTTTTGATACTACGCAAGGGATATTGGAAAATGAACCCAAGTTATTTGCCCCACTCTCGGATGACGATAGCTCCTCTTGAGTAGGCATTTCCCCTCAGCCACCCTCTTTCTCACCACACCATCCGTCATCTTTTCGAGATGTAACCTTTTCATACCAAGAATGTTGACTGTTGTTGGAAAATCGAAAGGGTGAGGGGACACAGGAGCAGGATGGATCTTCCATACAAGATGCTCTTGACGCACATTGCAAACTAGGGGAAATTTACTGTCCTTGCTTTCAAAGATTTTAAAGTGCTTATTACATAACTTCATTCTTTTAGCAACTGTGTGGTATATTCGTTTAAGAGACTACCATTAAATTTGTTATAGAATACCTTATTGAAAGAACTAGCCATTAAGTTTCAACAAATTGTGAACATGGACTGATCTTCATGTCCGAGTAACCTATTTTTCATTAAAAATTGAAAATGGGCCGTTTTGGTTCGAAACCGAGTTAGCCATGATAGCGATAGTCGCCTTGGATAATGCTTTTCGGATATGCAATAGGAGCGTGAAGCAACTTCTTTAAGCCAGTACGTGACGAAATTGCGAAAATAGGATCGACAGTTTTTTCCACGTCAGCTTTCACTGAATTGAAACGCTTTGCAATATTTACCAGACATTTGTACTTTCTAAAAATATAAATTATTTGGTGTTAAAACAGATCAAATCATTCGTTAAGTACATCATATTACTACCGATTACATATACAAGAGAACGCCGAAAGTGCTTCCACAAAACTTGAATTAAGTAGGAAATATTTAGCTTAGCTGAATCAGGGTTGCTTCTTTTTAAAATAATTCCAAGAGAAACATTTATCTATTAAAACCAGATTGTTTGAATTAAATCTTGCCTTCTGAAAAACAAATGGAAGCAATTCTATCTATACTCGATGAGATAAAAAAAATCAAGTTACATGAATCAGACTGTGGTGGATCACGGCATGCAAGGATCACCCAGAGGAAGAGAAAAACAGCTTATAATCAACTGTTGGTACAGTCAATGCCAACAGTTAATCAGGGATTTTCACAGTGACAGTCCAGGAGACCAGTGCAGCATACTAGACACCGCATTCTTGTATTGAAAGATGTGTAACGTCTCCTCGCCAGATGCGATATACCAGAGCCAAAATAGGCTTACCCCAAAGGGAATTAAGATTTCTCAGATTGGGATTTCGTTCCTCGGGAAGAAGAAAACTTTGGCGGGAATCTAAGCTTAAGCTTTTTTTACTGTGGTCGCTCGATTCAAACATCCCGGGAGTGACTGTTGAAGAATTTGAACTCCGACTAGCGATTTTTTTTATGAACCTAGAGTAGATCAACAATGACATTCATCCAGTATATCATGTATGCAAAATATATATAATGTTCATAATGAACCCAGAGAATAAACCTCAACAAAATACAAGCATCGTCTGTTAATTTTTACAGCGTAAACAAACTGGCTGGTTAGACGAGAGAAAACAGTTGCAATTTGAACCCAGACTACGCGATTTAGGCAGTAGAAACATTGTAAGCTTCCAGAAAGGCCATCGGATCTTCATACCACTGAATAATATCACAATGATTTCTTGGATCATGCGACGAGATAAAATGTTTAGAAATGTTAGTTACTTAACTTTTGGAGGTTCTAGACTATTGTTTGAAGTTATTGTACAGCATATGACGCACTAAGAAGTGGAGCAAGGTAAATTGAATTTTAAAGCTTGAGTTTCGGTTTGAGATAAATCACTAAGCAATTTTCTGTGAAGTTAAGTTTGTTTTCTTTCTGTTAAAGAACCAAACGGCTCTACATTTTTATGATTTCAGATAATCATTCTAATACTACGGAACTATGTAAAAATCTCAGGAATCTACTCATTGTTATTTTGGAGTGAATTCAGTTAAGGCTTGATTGTCATAACCCAAATTCTAATACTGTTAAATGCATCCTCAGGAATAACTTTAAAAATAGAGAAATAAGAGAATTCCCGATCTTTGGACTTTCTTTAAAGTCATGCGAAATCAGCTTTCTGGTTAGAATTTATTCCTTTTTATTGAGCAAGTGCTAGGTTTGAACAAGCTTCCTAGTTATGTTTCGCAAATGCAGCTTTTTAATCTCAACTCTGCTCGATATGAACAATAGCCGAGCCAATGCATTAAAAATTATATTAACAGTGATGAAATCCATTTTGTTGACTTCGCTCCAAGTTTAGCTGGATCCAGACTAGACAGAGCAGATATTTGTTAAATTTTCAGGAAACTTGATTTATAATTTCCTATTAAAGAGAAGTGCAGATTACCATTTGCAGTACCTCTAAAAACTGTAGGTAGTTAAGCAGTAGGTAGGCAAGCCAGCCCCCATCCACCTGTAGGGAAGTTAACAATTGCTCGACTAATTAATCCCTTGGACTGAAATTTGAACTCCTAATTAGATGCCACAATTTATTTTGGACATTTATTGCTATCCAGACTGGATGAAAATGGAAAAGAGACCCAAGATACTTAAGCGTGTCCAAGAGATTTTCGTCTTTTAAATAAATTGTTACTTTAACTTAAATCAGCCTTTAAATATTAAAAATTCTGTACACGAGTTTGACTCGCCATTTCAGTCCAAGGGGTTAATGCATTGCGGGATTAATAAGTAAATACAGGGATCCAATCTGATCGATTTTTTATACGTCAAATCATAGAAATCAATTTGTAGATTCCAGCAATACCAAAATGAGCAGAAAGTTTTTATGTAAAGAACGGCAAGTGGAGTCAGTGGCGTAGCAAGAGGGAGTCTAGATGTCTCGGCCGCCACTCTTAGGTGCGCCATCGGAACAAAACATTACCGAGGCGTTTATGTCACTATTTGTCGTCCTGTGTGTCATTTACACATTCTAAATCCTTGATGGCGATTGGGGGGGGGCAAAAAATCATTGCGTCCCGGGCACCAGTTACCCTCGCTACGCCACTGAGTGGAATCCATTAGACAGCAAGTATTCGATAGCAGAAATTTGAAGAAATGTTCAAGACTTAAATAGATAAGAAGCATGATTATGGGTATTAAATTATTAAAGACAAGCCGCCTTCGGGGACCAGCTGTTCGCCCGTAATATTAATAAACTATGGCTATACTTGCAATTTGGCGAAATAAATTGGCGAATTGCCATTGGTAGAGACTGAGAGACACTGCCAAAATTTTGAGATACATCTCGAAAATGGAGGATGGCAGACAACCATTGATGGCATATCTAGACGTCATAAGCTTCCATACGAAATAAAAATGGTTGAAATCAGTCCATAGGGGTTGGGGCTGGGGTACTGGTCTCTGATTTTGCCAATTATTTTAAATTTATAGATTTACCATATTTAGGAATAGAACTTGCTGTTTTCAAATATCATGCGGAAAGTGTTGAAAATCATGGTAGGCATATAGAAATTTTGTAGATCATTTCACTGATAATACAGCCCTACCTATCGGTAAAATTTTGTACCATCTTTTTTTATAAATAAATTCCCCGGAATATGATGAGAAGTATCTGCTGTCCAAATACCATGGCATTAAGACGCCAAACCCCGTGCATTAAACAAATAACTGATGAAAAGTCAAACCTGTTGTCTTCACAAAATCTCCCAAGATTTTAATTTCATGCTCATTTCGTCATCTTGGACTAATGATTTGTTTCCTTTGCAGACCTGCTTCCTGTCAACTGAAAGCCTTTTTGGAGATCTTTCCAAGTGGCAGACCAAAAGAAATGGCCACTTTGATGAAGACTTTTGCTAAAAAATGACCGACTTAAATATATAGATAAATTTGACCGATTTAAAATATTTTAATAATTTAAGTTCACAGACTAAACTTGAAGCCAACATTGTTTATCAAGGCATTTAAGCTGCAGTGTTTTTAAAAAAATCACATTTTTCATAGATATGATTGTTCAGAGATTCGCCGATTGTGAGCTAAAATCCAGCACTAAGATAAAATATCACCCAACCTATATACAACATGAGCATTTTATCAAAGCTGTACTCCATTGTTCATGCCTAAGTTAGCGATATCCGAACACTGTATACAAGCAAGATATTTAAAAAGTTACAATTCTCAATAAAATTATTTGATACTTCAAATTACACAGTATACAAGAAGACCTACAATATTTACTTACACAGTATTAACGACGTCTACAGCCTAATAAATCTAAAGTCTAAGCTGACAATACATGAAAGTTAACAATGAAACAGATTTAAAATTATCTATCTGAAATTAGCATTTTACATTATATATTTCACCAACCATTTGAATACAAAATTGATAAATTCGCTTTCCTAATTATTATTATTATACAAGTCAATTTTCAGCAGTTTTCCAAAGGTTCAAAATGACTCGAAGCAAGTACTCTGTTATTCGCAGTGCAATTTCTGCGACATCATATGAACGGGAGTAACTGTTTATGGAGATTTCGAAACAAATTTAAGTTTGGCTTTTTCAGCACAAAAGAGTGATTATTAAAGATTATAAGAAAGAAAACCCGTTAGCAGCAAATAATCCGCTAGATACACGAATATAGTATGTTTTTAACAAGATAACTAGGTTCTTTACTTAACTCTTGCGGTTAAAGATTTTTCCTCCCAGTTTGTCATAAATAACTTTTTTCTTGGTTAAGCGCATGATTAGAATAAAGTTTCAAAAATTGTTTTCTATAGTATTCGATAGTATGGGCGCAATTGAACAATTGGTGTTCTCTTTTCGAACTAATTCTACCCGCGATTATAACTTAACCTTTCATTATAGGAATTTCCACACCAACCTCAACGCTGTTAAATCTTGGTATTAACAGATGACACGATATCTGATTTTTTTACCAAGCCTGTTACTTTATGCGATACGACAGTTCAGTTCTGCCAAGTCAGAATGATTGTTCTTGATTACGCCTAGATAGCACATTCCCTCGTCATTGTTCTTAATGAATGTGTTTATTCTTCATGGATTCGAATCCTTTTCCACGCCGTGGGAAAACCATTGGATTCGCCTTCTGTACACTGTTGGCCTCAGCGCCTGACAACCTCCCAGCCTCCCCTGTATATCCAACCTCAGAGTCGTTCGATGTACCCAGTTCCGACGGTCTTCCATTCTATCTTACAACTGTCCTCTCTCCAATTCAAGTCTCACCTGACAACATTTTAGTGCTTTTCATCCCATTTATCAGAAAAAGGGAGAAACGGCGGCTACCGCCCATTTCGCTCAAGTGGCTGAGAGTGCCGCTGCGCGTGCTATTCGTTCCTCGACAGACCACACCACATCCACCATCCGGACCCATTTCATTATTAATCCACCAGGAGTGAACCGAGCAGAAAAGGGTTCCACAAGTAATCACCCAGGGTGACTGAATGCCAATAATCACAACGAAAACGTCTTAAAAATTTTATTATAAATCGGTAAATCGGTTCCGAATGCAAAATCGGGTTCCGGGTGAGTTGCATAAACAAGTCCTGGAATAAATTAAATTTCCGCTATAAATTCGTCAAAACAGCATTTTAAGGGGAATTTTTAATATTATTATAGGCAGAAATTGAATGAGCCATCAAATTGAACTATTTTGCCCAAAAGCATTTTACTTTAAATTTATCCTAAGAAAAACCTAAATGCATATATATATATATGTCAGTGCCCTCGAAGTTATTTCGGGTTTTATGGCGCAAGGGCCAGACTAGGCCATACTGGTCCAAACATGCTTAGAGATCGTCGACAAATCGTAAAACTCTAAAGGTCATAAAATAAAACATGTGGACTTAAAAGAATGCAAATTTCAATACCAAAGAGAGAACAAAATGGTAAGAATAATATGGTAAGATTTGTGAAATTAAAATATGATAAAAACCTATGCGAGTCTCAAAAAACTAAAAAAGGTTTCCATGGGAATGTTCCGCCACCAAGTCACAAATGTTTGGAGAAATTCCAAAAGAATGTAAAGAATGATGCTAAAAGCAGGATATTCAGCCAAAATACGAGCGACTGTAAAGCCGTGTGGCGTAGTGTGCAAGATGAACATCATTCACTAAAAGGAACACGTTTATGGGTGAAACAGGTGTGATCAATGTGAACATCAAGGTTTCCCATACAGTAATATTTGATTTGATTAAATGCAGCTTTAGACACGTCGAAAGAATGTGCCGATGGCACTGCAAAGGCAGCCTCTATCCCTCAGCAACGACCACTTCCTTATTCTGTTGTAAAGAAAAGCTGTTCCCATTATGCTTATTCATTATTGGCAAGCATCACGAGACGTACACATCTCCAGTGCCTTCGAAGAGTTGAAAAAATCGCAAATTCGGGAAGTCGTTAAATATGTAGGTAAGCGAGAAGCCATTGTGATTGTATTTAAGCATTGTAATTAATTTAGTTTGGAAGAAAATAGTTCAAAATATTCCTCGCTGCTGTCGAAGATGTTAAATATTCACCTGCAACTCTAATTTTTAGTTAATTAGTTATGGATCTCGTACAAAAATATCGGTGGATTTATTATCATTTACATCTAACTGACCGAAGAAACATTTATAGGCGTTTCAGCAAAGCAAGAAAATTGCTGTGCCACGCCTGCTGATTATTCTGCCCTGAATATGTATTCACTTGATATTTTGGACGTTTACATGATTAATTTGAGTAATCTGATTTTATACACTGTTTAGCATTCAACAGCTTCGGAAACCAGGGTATTTTGCGGTGTATGATTATGCTTTGTAATAATCGAACACAAGTTTCATACTCGTTTTGTGTGCAAAGGCAAGTGCCTAATTATGTCTACTACATAAAAAAACATATACATTACCGTTCTTCGAGTTTACTTTCAGAGATGGACATGGAAAAAGGTGACACTATGGCTCGATACTATTTCATTAGAGAACTTCGAAATTTTCCCCCATACTACCAAAACTTAAAGTATAAACTAAGTTTCTATGGGTAAATGCGGTTCCTATAAATAGGCCAATATGGGTGAATGGGATTTCTATGGGGTAAGCTTCAATGGGTGAAAAGGGGTATAAATGCATTCCCGCCCTCTCACCAGCCGGCTGGTACCCATCCCGTTTTCTTGAAAAAACTGCTGGGGTGGGGGTTGGAGATTATTTTTAATTTATATCTTTTCTCCCATTTTTCATAATGAACCTGTCTTGCCTTTCCCTCCCAAACACCTTAGCCTAAGAGTGCGCGCGCACCTCCCCTGCACTTCCCTATATCTTTTCCTAAATTGAGAAGCTTAACTTTATACTTCAGCATTGGAGTGAGAGAAAATTTGAAGTTCTCTTCAATCGCTACAACTGAATTGAACGTGATCCATGTATCAACTGTCATTTATTTTCGTCTAAATGAAACAATTCTCCTGCATCTTATTCGTAACAAAGGTTCTTACAGGGATGGTTTGAGAGCTAGGATCCGTGCCACTGATACTTCAATGCTCTCTCTGCTGTCATTGAAATTAGTTTCCTAGATTTTGGAAATTTGCAAGGACGGAAATCAATAGGTGCATTGTTTTGTATTTGCTTTCATTCTAATTGTTTTGTATTTGCTTTCANNNTTGTTTTGTATTTGCTTTCATTCTAATTGTTTTGTATTTGCTTTCATTCTAATAATTTGTCCTTTCAGCACTATTTCTAATAGACATTCAGTGTGCCATGTCTTTTTGATATACGTTGTACTAAGAACCTGATATATATCCCCTGTGCTAAGAACAAGATAGAAATCCTGGAATAATAAATGTGGCCCTAACCAAACTCCTTCGATTCCAGTTTTAGAGTCCTGATTCATTACGTACTTTCTCACTGCTGGAAATCAAAATCGAGCATTTTCAGCATTTCTTAAACTTATTAATGCAAATATTTAGGTGCAGAAGTGGTTTCTTGTTTATAATATGTAAATAAGTTTGGAAGCGAGGAAAATATTGGACGATTTACGAGTTTCACTTTCTTAACTACTCGCTTGTTCTTTTGCTGTTTAAAATAATAGCAACTGAATTCCAAATTAACGAGGCGAATTTATTCAGATTTTTAACCATTTTCTGACAAAAGTCTAATCTGACTGGACATGTTGATTAGACTTGCGTTGTTTCGGCATTGATTTCGAAATTTGGAAAGTTGTTGCTAGCAAAGCTGCGATTCACAGGTTTCAATGCACATTCACCATTTCAGAAGTCTCATGCGAAGCATGTTTATTAGTTTTGAAGTATGTAAACTGTTAGGTGTTCAAGGAATTGATAAACCTAAACTTTCCTTCATTGAATTTCCTTTATTGTTCAAACATGTTACGGCGAGTATACAACCCACAACTTGGAAGAAAATTCCTCAAATATGTGATCTTATATTTTCAGGGTCCATAACAGAACAAAGCTCAAGAGATACCGAGTTCTACAAAGGTCTTAGCGTCTGTCTACGAAACATTTTGATATTCACGCTTGGGGTTGAACAGCCATTCGGTTTTTCGCACAGGCGCTAGAGGTGCCTCAAAGTCTCTTCGACGTACACATCGCAATGCTAATCCGACAGCGAATTTACAACGTAGCAGCTTTCTACAAGGACAATTCATTCCTCACAAGGCCTCAAAATAACTTGTTGCCTGTGGTCTCACGTTTTCAAAATCCGCCACTGTATTCCATTGTTCAAATACTCGGACCCGCAGGCCTGACCAAATACTGGCCTTCCTGCATTAAGCCATCAGGCAACGTATCAGCGAAGATGCATTCATACAGATTTCTCCAACATGCAGCCAATATGCATCTTACTGCTATGTATCCCACTAGTTAAAAAAAAGGCGCGAGTCCGACATTTACATCTATCGCATGAAATACAGTAGACGAATTTAATTTATTCCCAATAGAAATTTTAGGTGGAGCGAAACATCAATCGGTCCACAGTACATGCCCTGCATCCAGCTGCAAACAAGTGTTATCAATGTCAAAACAGCAGACGAACTCCAATCTCGATCGATTAATCATTTCATGATCGAAAACTGCATGCGCTATCCTTCCTGCAATGTGATGCTGGAGTACTCCATATTGTTTGCACGCAATTCGACAGTTTAAATTTAAAATTCCTACACCAACCTCGCATCCCACTCCTATTTGTGCCCGTTAGGGCTCATTAATAAATTGACAAATGGAGGGTGGGTTCGAACCAATAACCTATCGATTAACGACCGAAGTCGCTTGCTGAACTTCTGTACCGAAATCTTTCTTTCGCAATCGCTTAGGACTTAATGCAAGATGAACGCGAAGAATTAAGTCTTTTTTCCCTTGATTATTGAAAATTTAATCTCCGAAATCTCCTCGAAACATAGAATAACTGGTCATCGTGCCTTAAAGATACTACTATGCTATAATTTATGAATTAGAGTACTTGCTAAGAGTGCCATTCTAAAATTTGGACTTGCTTATGATCAGACAATACTCTCAAATATTTATGGTACAAATGAATTTGTAAATTTACGCAAGATATTACAACATAGATATCAAATCTTATTTTTTAAGTAATTTTGACAATACTCAAAGTATTTTCTAAACTTAAAGCTAGTCTAAATCAAAGCATATCACCATAATCAATTCACATCCAGTTACAATCCACCCGGAATCTTTCTTATCCAAGAAGTCTTTGAAGTATAAACCAAACGAAGATTGAAGTTCTCTCTCTCGGGGCTTTCAGTCAACTTCCTCATTCGTGGCTTAGCATCCAGTAGAAGATCACATGTATCCAATGAAAGGAAGAACAAGAAATCCTAAAAAAGAATTTACTCAGCTGAACGGAAGCTTTTATACATGAAGGATAAAGACTAAAAATTAAATGCAGAAATAATCTTTAATGAAACGCTCACTCTCTTGGCTATACTTTGCAGTATACATTAGATACAAAACTTGAATTAATAAAAGTTATGTCGAAATGCATAAGTTCTGTCAGTAAGGATGTCAAACTGAATATTTGTCTTGCACTAATCCCCTTCGCAGTGTATTTTTTGTACTATTTAATTATATGACCCACCTCTATTTTGAGAATGCGTTTTCGTTTTGATTCAATTAGATGTCCGTAGAATACTCGAGATGCTAATGGATTAGCGGTCATTTTTGTATCATATTGTAACTACCATGAATGACTAATTTAGCTAATAAGTTTAGAAACGACATAATTCGATGCACGAGTGGAACTCGGGCAAAATTGTTAAGGGTTAAAAACTTATAGTACCACATAGTAATAACGTCGAGAAATGAAAGTTATGCAGCAGTCGTAAAACAACTTTCCGACAGGCGGGCGTATGTAGGAGATACTTGTATTGTGCATCACATTACATACTTAGTGTTCTTTATAAATTTAAGTGCAATTTTTATTTATATAATCTTTGTTTAGAAAAAGCCAATAAATGCAGATTAGATAAATAAAAATTTGCGTTTATTTTTGCAAAACACGATATAAATATGCAATACGATGCACGATACAAGTGCCTTGTACATACATGCGACTGCTGGAAGTATAAACACAGAAAATCAACTTGTAGTAAATTGACACAGTAGTAAAATCGTTTGGAAATAAAGATTTAAACACTTGCATCTTGTGCATCTAGAATCAACACCGAATCTTGCATCTGACAGAAAAATTTCAATTGTTTAGGCTAGTAGCAATTTAGAAGACAAGCCATGTCAAGCACTACAGATCGAGTGTTTTGTTAATAATTAACAGAATAGACTCCAGTAAGATACAAGTTTTAGCGTCCATTTTTATTATACCTTTAACTCCTAGAATTTCTTACAAATGCCAATCTGTGTGCAGACTTTCTTTACGAGTTTAACCATTTCCTATACGCCCCCCCCCCCCAAAAAAAGTAAGATTTGCTCTCCATCGCAGTCTCTAAAGTTTTAGCGAATCGTGTCTTTTCCAAAAGCGAATTATTTACACGAGTTTATCGGTATTCACAAAATTATAATTAAATGTCTGTTTTTATCAGTATTCACAAAATTCAATGTCATTTGCTATTAGCGGTATTTTTGGAGGCGTTATGTTCCGTTTGGCTAAAAATGTTGAACATTAATGAAAAGTAACCATTAAAATGGCCAGCATCTTGAAACTGAATCAAAAAATAAAAATTCTTACACGTACGTCGTTTCGACGTCTTCCAGGAACCTTCACGTCAAATTCGAAGAAAATCAAAACAAGGCGTTTGGTCGTGATTGGGTAATAAACAAATTTACAGACAAACAGACGAAATGCCGAACGATCGAGTTGAGAAAGGATCTCGCTTCACTCTGTCAATAACAGTCACAAGTACAATTAAATTAACTATTCAGTTATATCTTGCGTATAAGAAATCTACAGTCGACTGAAATACCGGTTAACCAGTTAACTGTTTCGACGTCTTAGGAAAATGTGTATCTGAACTGCGTCGTACAAATTAAGCGATGACGAGTATACTCGTCAAACGCAGAGTATTTGTAATATGGAATTAAATTGTAATGAAATCACTATTTATTTTATTACTCACATTCATGTACTTACTTAAATTAGCATAGTTTGTATGTACTTTAACATGGTTTGCATATGAACGGAAAAAAACATGACAAATCAATTTCTCACTTTAATCTGCTGTTGGAGAATGGTATTGAGAAAAGCATGGTACAATGCATAATGGAACTTCGCAAGTTGAACACCAATATCGCGATTCTTTCCGAATATTATTTTTATAACAATGTGCAGATCTTCGAGTAGGATTAGGTTTCGAAGATGTGGGTACATAATCCGGGAAATGTTTCCCGATTAGACGGGTAGCTTCAGGTTTAGTTCGTCGACTTACCGTTGACTACAACGTTACTTTCTTCTATCAGACAAAAATAGTGCGCCACTTATCGCATAGGCTGAAACAATATATGAATCTGTAATTGCTTCAGTAATGACCAATAAAAGTCAACAATACATTTACAAAAAATAATTCATAATTATTGTTTGTAAACTTTTATTTCGACTTGGCCTCAAAATATTTCAAACATCTTGAAGTTTACGCGAATATATTTTAGTTTTTACTAAAATTCCAAGTTAAGCTGCAAATTGTCATTATTGTTTACTCACGACGAATATATTCGTCATTACATAAAATTGTGCATTTTTGTCATGACGAATATACTCGTCATAAACAGTTAACTGGTTAAAAACTCAAATATGTTTTTACGCATCTAAAGTCTGAAGAGGAGGCTCCATGACATTAAACAACTTCTTACGACGTCTTAACTAGTTAACGCTCAGCGTCCTATTTACAGGACAATTACATTTCACTTTTGTGGTTAAACTAAGTTCATTTCATTGTTTCTCTTTTGTCTATGAAGCCAATAGTTATTCCCAAACTCCTAAACAGACTTCAACAGTAGCCAGATTTTGAAGTCAAAGTTTCTAAATTTTGTAATATTTTGATTTTTCCTTTGATTTATTTTTAGGTAATGAAAGGAAGTAGAAAGTGATTTTTTTTATATTTACTATATTTTAAAAGTCTTTAATATTAATGTAAAAAAATTCAAAATGATTTGCTACCGATTTTTTCGTTTTTTACTAGAAAAATTTCAAAAAAATCCTCGAATTTAATTTTACTTCACAATTAACTTAATCTTTTGTCTTAAACATAATTTTATATACATTTATTTAAATCTGTGCTTTAAATTAATTTGGACGTAGCGGATTAACCCCTTGCCTTACGTTTTCAATAAACTCTTAATTAGATGCCACTACCCATTTAATACATTATTATTTCAATCTATTTAAGATGCCAAAGGATACTCAGGACATTTAAGCGTGACCAGGTGATTTTTGTATTTAAAATTAATTCTTACGATGACTAAATTATAGATTTAAATAGTGTACGGGCACCAAAGAGCCGAACGTATGACATGCCACGCCGATCAAGAAGGGGTTAAGCAACATATCCAATTTTGTCTAATATCTTGAGAATAAGACTGAAGCTACAATGTCTGTTGTTGCCCTTAGGATACATGCTGAAATTTTTATTAAATCAATTTACAACATATAGATGGTAACATGAGTGCTGATAAAAAAAAAATAATAAATTGATTTTCACTCGAGGCTGCATCTTTTTAGCTTTGTACGCTTGAGAATTTTATTCTACTGTAATTTTGAGGAAAATTCCTTACCCATATTATTAGTTCTTTAAAATCATCTGTGTTTGATATTAAAAAATTTCATCAAGGGTTTTCTTTTTTCAATAAAAGCCCAGTCTTGTCGATGGGTTCAATCCATATTTTAGCCATAAACCATACTTAAAACAAAATAGGATATTTTTTAAGTATTTTCCGCATTTTTATTCAAGAAATTAAAGTCAAAAACATTTTAAAATCATTTTTTTAAAATCGATGCTTTAATGGTTATGATAGAAAAGAAAAAAAAAAAACATCAAAAGTTACGAGGGCCTTTCGGAAAGTAAAGATGCAATGCCTCGTATCCATTCAAAACATTTTCAATACATAAAACGTCCATAACAAATTACTTACTGGTACATGCTTTATTTTTCGTCATAGTTGCCGCCATTGTCCAAGCATTTGCTAAATCTCGGTACAAGCTTTTGTATCCCGCAGGCATGGAAGTTACATGGAAGTTGTCGAAACCATATTTCGGCTTCCTATTTGATCTCATCATTGTCGCTGAAGTATTATCCTACAAGATGTTTCTTCAGGTAGGATAGGCGGAAGTCGTTTGATGCAATGTCCCGGTTATATGGCAGATGGTTCTAAAACTTCTCACTTGAAATTCTGATGGTGCTTCGATTTGAATTGCTGCGAGACGCCGAGTGTCAAGAAGCAAGCGGACACCAACTGTCAGCATTCTCCTTTTGTTACGAATTGCCCATCGAAGACGTTGCAAAGATTGGTAAAGGAAGTAATTTGGTGAATTTGCGTTCGGCGCTCACCTTGAAAATTAAGAAAATATGTCGGAGCGAACCTCACATTTGGCGGGATTCTGAATCGCCGTAGCCATTGTAAAGGCGTACTACTCGAACCACATTTAGCACAGGAATGGTAAATGAGCTAGATGGGAAAGGTTCAAGGTTAAAACCAGTGTTGCCAACGCATTCACCAAAACTTTTTCATCCCTCCCTCTGCATGTTGTGTCTTTACTTTTCGAAGCGCCCTAATATTTCTTCTCGTTTTTGAGTTAAATAAGGCGCTTGCTGGCATTGCTATAGCCATGATTGGGTTTCTAAATTACAGGTAGCGGGCCTCAGAAAGAAGCAGGACTCTGATCCAATGGGCTGTAGCCTACGGGCGCCTAAAAGTTTACTGTCCGGATTTTAATTTTGAACCAAAAATTTGTTTAATTATAATTTTACATATGTTAGAAATAGAAAACATGATTAGGACTTACAATTAGAGAGCCATTGATTTTTTCAATGTTAGATAAACATGCATATCCGTTCAAAAATTATTCCTACAGAGATAATCAATGACAAAATCTTAAACTATGAGTGTACACACATACCCACAATGACTTATTTATATTAAGATGGTAGAGCATTTTATAAATTCGTTTACTTGGTTATTATTTACATTTATTTTCGTTGGGCCATAAATGAAATTCCTACTTGCGGCTCTAATGGACGCTAAACTACTCTAGCCCAGTTGCTCAAGTTTTTAAGACTGCCTTAGAAAGACAATGAGAATTGATGATGCCAATTGTCGGGATATCCCATTACTACAGTTTTCGATTCTGATAATTTTTCTTATTTGTGCTTTAATTAAAAATTTTCAACACTTATTAATAACTAAGTTGATTTCTATAAATCGCTTTTTTGCTTAATCCTTTGCACTCGGAAAAGTAATTACACGCTTAATTATTTCACCTATTTAAAAAAGCTCGTATTATTGCTTTGGAACGTAACAAATATGTTTGAGTAAGTTCATTTTTCCTGAAAAATTATTCTACAACTTCTTACAACTTTGGAGATAGTTTTTTAACCATCGATATGAAGAAACGTCAAAACGATGCACCGTCTAGAATGGTGACCGAGTGTCACCTCTCGAGTGCAAAGGGTTAATTTTCCGATTTCACTTTTCTAACTTGTGCTTTAATTTTAAAAAATTCTATTCTCATCAAATAACCAAGTGGAATTCTGTAACTCTATTTGTTGCTTTATTTTCTGATTTCACCTTCATATGCAGCCACACTTTGGGGGACATGAAGATTTGATTTGATTTGATTTGATGTGACTTTCTCTGGCACAAGATCCTCGGGGGACATGAAGAAAAACTTTAAAAAAAATATTGTCGTTAGTGCGGAAAAATTTTTTCAGAGCATTGATAGTCTACAACTATTAATATACTTATATGAAATATCAAAACAAATCAACAAAAACAGATGCACACTTTATGAAAATGAACAATCCATGAAGTACTAACTATTGAACCATGAAAAAATATTACCTTGCAATGATTTAAATTCAAGATGACGTCGATCGTAGTAGCAAGCTGCTTTAGTGACGTCTGCTGGCCTTTTAATTTAACCGGAAGAACTCTTAAATGTCACGATTCCAACAAACTGTGGCGCATTCCATACTTTTATAACGATTCCAACAAAGTGTGGAGACACACTGTAGAACATTACAGACTTGTATCGTGATGCTAACAAACTGTGGAGAAATTCTAGCACCTTGCAGACTTGTGTACATTCATCCAAACAAACGAGTTAATAACTTGTACCTAATAGTTTGAAAATCCCGAGCGCAATCTAAAATCTTTTCTTTTATAGTAGATGAACTAAAACACAATTTGCTTTATTTTTCCCTACTTAACAACTTCTCCCAAACGGCCCGTATCGATGGGCTAGAGCAGCTTTACCAAACCTTTATTTCTTCCCGTATTCTTTCCCTTTTTGAGCAGTACACACAACTGTCACCCCTACATCCCTCAACCACCCCTTCACTAACGGAATTTTTTTGAAATAATGTTAGGGGATTAGGTTGGCTTAAGAGTCAAATGACTCGAATTCACTTAATAACAATTGCAGGATTTATTTTTGATTTAACATTTTATTCCGTTTTTCATAATAACATTCATTCCTCAAAATGGAAACAGCATCGAAATAATCTCGCATTAACTTATAATGAAAGCTGATAATTAATCTTCATAATTCAACTATTTAATTGGAAGCTAACTTTCGGTGCAATCCTTGAGTTTTTTTCATGGATCTGAATTTTATAAAATTAGGCTCAATTGATGACAAATATGGTCGAGTTTTCTGATTTGGTTATTTTGATCTCGCAGAACTTCCGAGGTGAGGGCTCACTTCCGTTTCCCAGTAACCCTCCAACTTAAGCGATCGCCAAATCCAGTTGGATTCCATATCAAGCGCCAAGTTCAAATTATTTGTTTCTTGAGTACCTTAAGCGTCAAAAAAAGAGCGATAAAGAATAATTATCGCAACCTTTCCACAAAATTGAATTCTTATTTTAAGTAAAGATTGAAAGCTACAACAATGGGAACATGAAATTTCATATTTTCAAAGTATCCTTCAGCCATAACATCAGAAAACTCCACTTTAAACATTAATTAATCTTTACAAACAAGTATTGAAATTTTGTAGATTCCCATTGACTTAACATTATCACCGGAAGTTGATGGGTAAGGCGAAAGTCCTACTTTACCGTAAACAGACAAAACAGAAAATTCATCTATAATCTTGCAAATTGCCTCAATCTTGCTGAAATATGTGTCATTAATATACGTATAAGATGAATGTGTTCTTTCTGTATGTTCTATGTTCGTTAAAGGCGTTAAATATTCTATTGCTTTAACAGGAGTACTTGGTACTTTTCTCTCTCTCTCTCTCTCTCTTTTTTTCACGCGGGCCAACTTTCTTCCATACAAGCTCCCTGCGTTTTTTAGATATCAGGTTCACATGCACACAGACAGATACAGAATGCCGCCCCATGTCCCTCTGCCAGATACCATTACAGCAACCGAATTGGTTGGATGGTCATGGGACACAGTCAGATACATAGACAATATTCCAAAAATAGTTTTTTCAGAATCAGGACAGTCAGCATGTGGAGATTCTTAACTAATTCGTGATCATATAATATGACGGTTAGAGTACAGAGTGTTTTGGGCTAAATGCATAAAAAAGATACTGTTTATACTGCGAGAACTTTGCATGATTAACCTCTTAACATACAATGACGTCTCTGACACGTGCATCGAATTACAGAATTTGTTGCTATTTAAATCTGTATTTAAGTCAACGTCACAATTAATTTTAAATACAAAAATCACCTGGACACGCTTAAATGTCTCAAGTATCCTTTGACATCTTAAATAGATTTAAATAATTAAAAATATCCCAAATGGATGGTGGCATCTAATTAAGAGGTTAAATAAAAAATTTAACCTCTTAATTAGTCTTGACATATCAAGAGGTTAATTATAAATTTCTTTCGCATTAAAGAGGGTAATTTCTTAACTATTTTTTAGCAGGTTGATAAGGTTTAATCAGTGGAGTAGCTAGGATAATATGCTTATTATTAGGGTACTTAGTGCGTTAGTCCCCATGGTGGCGTAGTTAGGGTAAGTACCGCCAAGAGAATAATTTTTTTTCCACCCTAGTCAGTAAGCGCAAATGGTATTATTTTTATATCCCCTCAACATAATTTACATTAAATAGTGGCATATAGGCAGTAATGCTTTGACTCCGTGTCGTCCGGGACATTTATATGCCCCCTTGATCCCCGGTCGCTGCGACACTGGGTTTAATGCGAGAACTATTAGTTGCTCCGAAGATGACCAAACGGTAATCGATCTCTTGCCAAACATTTAGTTGCATTTGAGGTGACATTAAATCCTCTGCAGAGTTACGCTGTTTAAAATCATCCAAAGTGCAAACTTTTTGCTGGTACGTAATCATTTTAATGAAGTTCCAAGTAAAAACGTCCAAAGGTTGATTGCCTGGAGATCTGAGAGGCCAGTCTGTGGTGACCACATGCTGACTTGTGGTGACCACCTGTTGACTGTGCGAGGGTGATTGCTGCAAAAATTGACCTAAAACAACTTTCTTCAGTACCATGGGCGAATCTTCGTAGAGAACTTAAATAGATGTTGTTACGAATCTGTAATACCATTTCTCTGCCATGTTAATCTTACGGTTGGAAAGAGAGATTTGCAGATATTCGTATTAAACGCCAAGCTAATGACCACCGACATTGGCGACAAAATGAAGGTTCTAGAAACTATAAGAATTATGGCCCTATCTCTCTCAGGACCAAGATATTGGTATTCTTCTAAAGAATTTCATGTGACGTCACGCCTTTTCTGAAAGCTATATAAGCCCTAGATGCTGAAACGAATTGAATCTCTTCTGAGTTTTGTGCATAGTGCGAGCTGGTAAGCTATTGGACGTTAAGCGCAATCGAAAGTGCTGTAACTGTTATTTATTAGTGACTTGTTGTCTGTTTGTGCAGTTCTTTGTGTACATCGTCTTTTCTTGAATATTCTTGGAATAAAGCGTCGTTTTCCATTATCCAGCGTGTTGGACAACATTCCCTGTTTACCCACTGGAAGATTTTCGTAGAAATATCTTCAAGTAATCTTCTATCGACGGCGCAGCACTTTTATTAATAGTTATGAAGTGGTTTTTTCAATATTTACAGTAAACCCTTACCGAGCGTGGATTTGCGGAACGCGATTTTGAGCATTCGTGCTATTTTAATTCTTACCCTTTAATTTGCTCAATGTTAGAATTTTATTCATACCCAATACGCTGCAGTTCTTCGGCTGAGTGCCATATTGAAAATGATGTCAAAGAAATAGCACAAATTGCAAAAGCAATTGGCGGCGAAGGATTTTCAAACATGGAAGAAAGAAAGGCCGAAGGATTAATCGAGAAGGACAATGAAGAAAAAGACGAATGAAGAAGGAACATCGGGCCGTCAGTGAAAGCAGCGATAGTGAAGAAGAAGATAAAGATCCTTTAAATCACAAGAAGTTAAACGATTTGCTAATAAAAGACACAACAACTATCTGATTTTGCAATGGAGATTGACCTACATGAAGTAAGAAGAGTACTTTTCAAAAACTCTGCTCTCCTTACCGCCAAAGTTTTAAAGAGTTGCCTCAGTCCTCGTCCCAAGTAAAAATCACGACTATTTTTTTAACCTTCCAACAGTCGCGAGCATGTATGTGATACTTATATCGTGCATCGTATTACATATTTATATCGTGTTCGTTCACTAAAATCAATGCAACTTTTATTTATGTAATCTGTATTTATTAGCTCCATACATAGCACAGATTATATAAATAAAAAATGCATTTAAAATTATAAAAGAAAGGTACAAATATTTAATACGATACGCAATATAAGTATCTCCAACATACGCGCGATTGGTAGAAGGTTAAAAAAATGATTCTATCATGTACCTACTTATTAAGCAGCAATAAAAATCCTTTCAATTAACGTTTGCTTTGTTTTTCTCTTTTAATAACAACAAAATTTAGGTTTGCTTAAATTATAAATGCTTTCTTAATTTGAACTATCCTAAAACATTTTTTCCGTAGAAATTTGGAACGCGAGTTTGACGTACGTGCAGTGTATTAATGACGCGTTCTATAAGGGTTTACTGTACCATTATTTTTGGTTACTTAACACAGGAGAAAGTAAAAAAAAAGCTTCTTTTTTTTGAGAATGAACGATGCCGATGTGCTGCAAGTTAACAGAGTTCTTGAACTCAGGGTTCCTCATCTCCAGACATTGCTATTGCTGAGAAAAAAAAATTCGAAGGGAGGCTGTCTATGCGAAACGGCCGCTGGGATTGAGGGACGTAGACTTAGTTACCTTACTCAACTGTGATTTTATATGACTAAAGTATCTCTATGTGACTATTAGTCTAGTGTGACTATGTCACTCTATCTATGTAAAATTCTTCGTGATTTTCACCAACTTTGCAACTCGACTGTGACTAAACCGTAATTA
Organism: Araneus ventricosus; assembly: GCA_013235015.1. Taxonomy (NCBI): domain Eukaryota; kingdom Metazoa; phylum Arthropoda; class Arachnida; order Araneae; family Araneidae; genus Araneus; species Araneus ventricosus. Next base: position 132,087 of record BGPR01000973.1, on the reverse strand, counting down.
CAAATTCTAAAATTATTTTTAGAATCTTCAATTCTACCTTTTTTCTGTTAAATGAAATTAAGACCAACTCTCTATGCTATTTGGTTGCGCAGCTATAAGCGTTTAACTTCAGCACGAAATTCGACGTAACTCAACAATTCTTGAGTAATATTTCTCGTGAACCTCAAATCGATGACTGGATTGCCTTAAGCTGCTATCACACGGAGAGCTATCGTGCCCTTTTATCTTGAGCGTGAGCACAATGCCTCTCAGCAGAAAAGTTTGTAGCAAGTGACGCATTGAGACAACCGTTCAGACAGGATCGGGGGAGGCGAACTACATCACCGTCAAAGTCACACCCGATTGGTTTGAATTTCCGCTGCTGACGATTTTTTGTCGGCATCGTGTGCATTTTGAAGCCGGTTGAATACAGCCCACGATTTCGTCATCTTGTCTGACCGGCCACGTGCTACAAACTTTTATCCTGAGTGGCATTGTGCTCACGCTCAAGATAACAGCGCACGATAGCTCTCCGTGTGATAGCAGCTTTAGTCTGCGTCGCGCGCATCGGTCGCTGTGACGTCATCAAAATTTTTAGAGATTTTAACCAACTTTGCAACTCAACTATGACTAAACCGTAATTCTAAATTTTTTTTTTGTAATCTTCGATGTAAACCTTCCTCTGTTAAATGAAACTAAAACCAACTCTCTATGTTATTTGGTTGCGGAGCTATAAGCGTTTAAAAATACAACGAAAAGCGATATAATTTTTCCTTTCCCGACACACTATTAGACCACTATGGAGAGACGTAAGTCTACTTTAAAATTGGCATGGCAAATATAGTTACCTAACAAAGAGAACGCGTGAAATTAAATAAAATGTGGAAAAATTTTTTGAATATTTCATAATGGCATATCAGAAAGTAAGGTTCCTTATTTTTTTTATTTTGAGAATTTTAAATACACAATGAAGAACGTGTAGTATATATGAAAGTGAATATGTACATTTTTTTCAAGGATAATCACCTTGTTTGTTGAGGCATTTAATCATGTCTGTAGATCAGTGAATACAGTAGAAAGATGTGCCCTGGTGATGAAGCAATTGTTGGCGGCTTTTTTAACTTCATCATCTGAATGAATAATGTTGTGTTCGAAGATGTTTTTTAAACTTGGAAAATAAATGAAAGTCAGAAGGCGCCAAATCAAAATTATAGGGAAAATGTGGCAGAATTTCCAAGTGCCAGGAATCCAAGACATTTCTCAAGGCATACAGAATAGGAATAAATGAAAGTCAGAAGGGGCGAAATCAAAACTATGGGGAGGACGGGAAAGAATTATTTCTCAGTGCCAATAATCCAAGTACTTCTCTTTGGACCATTCTTTCAATCGGTTCGCCATTTTAAAGGGATGCCAAATGAGTATGCTTTAATTATTCTAGATAAAATAAATAATGTAGGAGCTTTAACTCCTATGGAAGCATTGTCGCTATCTGTTTACGAAGATATAAGTAATACATTTGATTGAAAAAAATATGGAACCTTACTTTCTGATATACCCTCGTAAAAAGAACAAAATGAAGCAGGCCATTCATGTTGTGTGTTTAGAAAGTGCCCCCTCACCGAGGAGGTCAAATTGAATGATATCGTTTTCTTACATGCAAAATTTTGATTAGTGAGACAGATAACTGAATTCTTTTGAGCACTGGCTACTCGCTACAAATCCGTATAATCCCCTGCAATGAAGTCAACTCAATTGACGGGCATAGTTAAATGACAAACTTTATCTTCACCACGTCATCTAAATGTTGTGATAATGTTACAGTGATGGCTCGTCCAATAGGGTTGTAGAGAAGCAGCACCATTCGCAATTATTTAAACAATTTACTCTTTTTTTCCGCAACATTTTCCAACTATTTCTTACTCTTTAGATTCTCATTATGATTCAACGCAACTTATGATAAAAATCATTTTTAAATCAAATTCTACACCCACAATTTGGTTGTGAAAATCTGTTGAAATCTCAACTCAGGTCGAAAGAATTTAAACAAATGTTTCTCGTTGAAAGTCAGAATCCTATTAGCACAAGATGTTGTACCATACTTCAACGATGATGTCCAATATTCTGAATGCTGCACAATATCATGAATATATCGTAGCATATAGATTATCTTACGCTAATAGGGGATTGCTCGTAAAATCGGTTGGTTCACATGCCCAGACGACGTTATTAAAGCCAGGCCTTTACCGACGTGGTGGTGAGATTGGCCCCCAACAAGGGATGCAGGCAGAGAGGGGGCGCAAAAATGACCATCAAAAAAAGGTTTAAGTGTTAGATCGGTAAAATATGCAGATTAAATAAAAAAGAATTCAAGACAAAGCCTTCTGTGGCTGATTAAAAATAACTGCAGTCGTTAGTTGGGCCTAGATAGCTAGTAACTAATCTTCGGCCCATTATTTCGCCTTGATGGGCGAGTGACGGGCCGGATGAGAATAATTTTTTAAATACGAAGATATGAAATTTGCTAAATCTGTGTATGGAAAAAGAATTGCAGGAAGTTAGTTTTTTAGGGGGGGGGGTCATAGAGAGGATGAAAAATTAACAAAAATACAGCACATAATCCGGGGGGCGCAGCTTTGGCAGTTCTGCTGTGGGCGCCTCAGTACTGCCCTTAGAGCTTCAGAACTAGTTTAGTTATATTGACGTCCTGTTTTGAAGCAACACGAGGGCTATTTTTGGATGGCGGGGGCGGCGCCCTCTCTACGGGCTTCCGCGCTTCGGCAATGGGAGGGAGTAGCCGCGTACACGGCGGATCTTCAGTGGAATCGGGTTTCGAATCTGGAGCCCTCCCGGCCCGAAGCCGAGACCTTATCATTAGGCTACCGCGGCCACAGCTTTATAATTAAGCAGTCCATTTCTAAACATACTCTTCAAACTTGTATTCTCAGCATTTTCCCGGTCTCCTATATGCCCTCTGCTGAATTGCTTCCTTTGGATTTATTTTTGAACATTTTGCTTCAATATTCGCTCAGGTTCCTGCTTACTGCTTATTATTTTAACCGTTTCTTTATTTCTCTCGTTATCAATCTATATTCAGGTACAGCTGATTATTCTCCAGAAAGAAAAGCAAATATGTTTTGTACCGCACTTTTAAGTCAGCGTTTTTTAACTGGGAACAAAATAATTTAAACAGATGATAAAACCTGTACATTTAATATTATCAAAATCTAAAAAATTGACATCTGGCATTGAATGCAAATATTTTGGTTTTATAGAAGTTGAAAGCAATCTTTTTAAAATATTTTTTGTAGCACTGTTGGTTTCTTAGTTGACGAGATTCCACTGTTAAGTGTTTTTATTATTATTATTATTATTATTATTATTATTATTATTATTATTATTAGATGCTTCAGTATGCTGGAGCAGACTCCGGAAAACGTATCAAAACAATCAGTCAGTATTCAATAAAGTAATCTTCGTGCTTCGCTGCTCGACAAACAAGTCGAAGGTTTGTTTTTGAAACCATTGGTATTAAACAATGACGTGAAACGCGAACTGCATATTTATAACTTACCGCCTTCGGCGACCACCTTGTTCGCCTGAAATATGATTTCATTTGAATCTTACATCATTTTATATTCATGGCTCTCTTAGCAACGCAATTTTAAACTTCAGATTTCAGTAGATATTTAACCCATGTTCTATCAGTGACCTTGGACCTGTTCAGTTCATTGTCTACATAAATGTCCCTATCGGAGTCAAATAACTGACCGTGTCATGTAACCTCTAATTCCACGTTGTCGGCACTATTTTAACCTTCTTATTCCTCTTGTAAAATATGCATTTGATTTCAACATTAAAATGACGAAGCATATTTTATAACCAGCAGCATGTTAGCTGGATAAAAACATGCTGAAAAAGAATGAAAACATAGCAACCATAACCATTCAGCTTACTGGATATATATCTTAATATAAACAAAGCAATATTTCGTATAGCTTAATTTACAGATTTCACAAATATTTTGAGGAAATAAAATATGAATGCAAAATGTATTAGGATATTATCTTAGAATACAACAATGAAAGAGAAATACGCAATTAAATATTTATTTAAACAATGAAAACGATTTGATTTGGGTTGCAACAATAAAAAGTATTTTTGTAAATTATGCCAAATTTTTTTTTAAATTTATTAAAATTCGAGAAAACATTGTACAGCAACTTAATTGATATCATTGAAAAGGTAATTTTTTGTACTTTCATATGGTGTAAACATGATTTTTGTGCTGTGATATTTTTGGAAGTTATTAAGGAAAAACGCCAAAATTTCACTTAATTTTTAATTAATTAAAATTCTGATTAAAAATTTTTTTAAAGGCTCCTAGGTGCTCATTCCCGCCCTCCAAAGTATATTTGTGCCAAATTTCGTAGCTCTAGGTCCAGCGGTTTGTCCTGTAGAACGCCACTACACACACACACACACACATTCTCCTTTATTATTATTTGAGATGAGTCGGTTTTAAACAATAGATGATAGATTCTATCGTTGAAATCGTTTATTTTGTGGCAAAATAGATTTCAACATCACAGAGAAATGGTCAAAATATGCTTCACATAAAAATGACGTTAAAAGATTAATACCATTTCCAAGATTTCTTAAACTTTCATGCTAAAAAATGTGTCTTCAACAGCGCTTTGGAATTTCACGAATACGAAAAAAAGAATGAAAAGTTAGCTGTGAAGACATTACCATGTTTGTGTAGTTCTTAATACCTGCTTTAAATACTTTTCCTTGCAAAACAGAAGTAAAAGATGCTTCAAATAAATATAAATTTGTAGCTCTATCAAACCCTACGCAGAAAGCGCATTACCATTATGACCGCCGCTGCTGTGGCATCTTCTTGTATGACGGCTGAATCGATCACCTTTAGATCGAGCATTCACGAACACTCCGCTTCAAGCAAATTCGGCCACTATGTATAACCACGCCAAAGCCGATCGTCAATGCAAGAAACCCATGAAAGTTAGAATGGTGTGGAGAGGACTCTCCAACCAATATGGATATCCAGCTGCTCCATTTGGACTGCCGTTCGTAAATGCTGAAATGAGACCGGTGTAAATGCGTGGGAGGGGGAGGGACACAAATGCGAAAACCACAAAACAAAAGATACAGAAAATTATTGCAGAACATGTGAAAAATGTCTATTAAAAAGGCCGGGGCGACAATCGGGTAAAATTCCTATTACATCTGTCGTTAGAGCTCCAGGCCCTTTCCATACGGTAAATGTAGATTTAATTGGAGAAATTGTACCACCATCGGGAAGAAGGCATAGATATTGTCTATGTTTAATTAATCAAAATTCTAGATGGCCAGAAGTAGTGACACTAAACAAATCTTTCAGCTAAAACAACGTGCGATGCCCTTTTAGCGTTTATTTTAATTCACGCGTACTGGAATCCCAGAAATAATTTGTAGTGATCAAGGCAGTAGCATCGCAATTGACAAAAGAATTTGAGGATAGGTTAGGAGCAAGTCCTCGGTTTTACACTCCCTCATACCCAGCGTCGAATGGTTTAGTAGAAAAGTGGAACAGGGTATTTAAACAGATGTTACACCGTGTAATCCGTTCAGATCCTACCGATTAGGATAAGCATATTCCATATTTACTTTTTGCATATCGAGGAGTACCTAATTGTACTACTGAAATAACCCCGTTTAGGTAGAGGTCCTCGGTCAGTTCTAAAATCTTCTTCGTGGGGTGAGATACCATTACCCCTAAATCTGAGAAATTGAGCAGTAGACTATCTGAAAGAATTAAAAATAAATTTAGAAAAAGCAGATGATCTCGCATCTTTGACCGCTGCTGAAAGACAAAATTCTTATGCCCATTATTTTAATCGTGGCAAGAGAATGAAAAAGTTCAAGAAAGTCGAGTTAGTCTATTTGCTTATTCCATATTCTACTAACAAACTATATGCAAGATGGATTGGATCAGGAGAAATAATTGATAGAGTAAATTCGAATTATTTTAAAGTTAAACTACCAGATTGTAATGTGCGACATATCCATGCTAATAAAATAAGACAATTTCATGATAGAACATAGAGTGTTGGAGTTATTTTTGAAGATGATGGTGAATTTGGAGAAATCCACCCAACACCAATTAAAACATCTATAAGCAACTATAACATGAAGGTAGATGTTAGTCATTTAGAAGAAAGTAAACAGGTAGAATTACTTGAACTTTTGCATAACCATGTATCATTGTTCTCCGGTAAAATACAAGTACCCAATGTTGGTGAACATAAAATTCGCTTGATACCGGGTGCTGAAAGGAAAAAACAGTATATTTACAAAATTCCTAAATCTTTAAAGCCTGAGGTTGATAATCAAATTGCAGATTCAGAGAGCTCATGTCTTATAGAACCCAGCGAAGCAGAAATTGCATATCCCGTAATATGTGTAGCAAAGAAAGACGGTAGTATGCATTTATGCATCGATTTTTGACTATTAAATGCCGTGACAAAACCCGTCGATTATCCTATGGAGAATATAACAGATCTAATCAACCAGATCGGACATGCTAACATCATAACTTGTCTAGATGTATTAAGGTATCCGACTGTGTTCGGAGACATTTTTTTGAAAAATAACTTATATATATTTTTTAATGTCATTTGTCAACTGCATATGTTTTAAAACTATGAAAATATTGTAAAATTAGGCTTTCAAAATAATATTTTTAAAAAAAACAGAGAAATTTGAAGAAAAAGGACTAAAATATTTGCCTTACGCTAACAGCCACAGACAAAATCATATTCTAAATATACATAAATCCTTGTAGGAGTACATTTTTATCACAGTTATCTGTGTTATGCTCTAAAATATTTCTTGTACTTCAAAATAGTTTTGAGATATAGCTGAACATAGTTACTAAACTGGTAATTTTTCATAAAAAATGCTTTTCGTTTATTTTTAAGCACTTAAAAATAATACTTGATTATAAAATTGACCTTAGTTTTTAGAGGAAAATATCAAGCATATTACAGAAAACAATCTCAGAAAATTTCGTGTCAATACTTGAATAACATTTTGAGAAATCATTGTTACGGTCGACAGTTATCCTCAAAAATATCATTTTTCAGAAAATACATTTCAAGTTTTCATGCGACATAAAATAATGCTTACAGTTCGGTAATAAAATAGCTGTAGCTCCATTTGTAATTCACGTAGAGTAAAAAGTGAGACAGTTTTAGAAAGCTGATTAAACAGGCTACAAAATTAAGTCATAAAATTCTTTTTGATAATTTCATTGAAAACGACGATTTTAAACCAGTCGGATACCTTAAGGGGACATACGACTCTTAAACCTCGAAAAAATGGTTGAAAACTGTTAAATTCGATACATTATATCTCTGAAACAATGCAATTCACAAACTCATTTTTTTTTCTACAAAAATATCTGTTCTTTCTCTTATAGTACACACATTTTCAAACCTTCATATTGGTATGTATTTATTTGAGAGAGTAATAAATATGGGCATAATTTTTGGAGAAAAAATGAGATAGTCATCTTGCGCGCATGATTACGGATAAAATATTGATCTAAACACAATATTTTCTGTATCTAAGTAATCCAAACAGTCTCTTTAAGAAACTGAACCTCAATTTATTAACATTTAAATTTAATTTCTATTGTATATACAAATTTAAAATAAAAATGTTAAAAATAGTTAAATTTTCAACTTTTCTACCCCCTGAAAAAACTTCTTTGGAGAAATGTGTACAAAAATGTGGTTCAATTTGTAGAACATAGCAAAATACATATTCGGTAAAAATTTTATGTAAATATATTCAATAGTTCTTGAGAAATTGTGCGCGCAATATAAAAAAACACATTTTGAGATACAGCATTTTAAATATATGGCCATATTCAATGTTTACGTTGAAGAGCTGATACATTTTCCTTCATAATTTTCATAATTATGGGAATTTTTGTAACGCGGATTGCTTTAAATTGTTCAGAAAAGATTGGGGTATAATAGATATTTTTTTTCATAAAATCGAAAATTTTCGAGGTTTAACAGTCGTTTGTCTCCTTAAAAGGATATTGGGAAATTCCTTTAGAAGAAAATAGTCGTCATTTTACTTCGTTTAAAACTCATCGTGCTCAATACAGATGGAAGGTAATGCCATTTGGAATGCGCAACGCCGCAGCTCCGTTCCAGAAAGTGATGAACAGTGCTTAAGTGAATATCGTGAATTCTGCAAAGCATATCTTGATGATATTGCTATCTTTTCTTGTGACTGGGATACGCATCGTAAACATTTAGATGCCGTGTTGTCTAAATTAACTGAATTGAAATTCACTGTTAATGTTAAGAAATGTGTCTTCGCAAAAACGCAAATAAAGTGGTCATTTTATAGGAGGAGGAAGAGATGAACCTGATCTTGAAAAGCTACGTGCTATTGAAATCATCGAGAGGCCTAGAACTTAATCAGCAAGGCCTCTTCAACTATTACCGAAATTGCATATAAAATTATGCCGAAATAGCGGAAACGCTAACAGATCTAACAAAAAAAGAATTTTCCAGAATGTATTCCTTGGACTGATGTGGAAGAACTGTCATTCCAAGAATCAACGATGGGCATTGGCTCTACAAAGATATAATATTAAATTTCATACTGCCTAGTGCAAAATTGAAAAATGCCGTTGTCTATCAAGACTAGTGTCTGATTAAATATCGTTTTAAATTCCATATGATATTATGTTTGTATCAAGGCTTCTTTTCATCTGTGGTTATATATTTATATATATTGTTTAATTTGATTTATGTGCAGTAATAGTATATTTTATGTGTTATTATTATAACAAGGCATCTATTCATCTGTTTGAATTGATATTATATGTTAAAAATGTTTAAGAATATTAAAGGTAGTTATGATATACTGAGTGTACACAAATAAAGTGACTCATTTCAAAAATTAATGAAAAAAAACTAAAAATGTTGGAACTACAGTTTTTTTTAATGAGAGCGCTTCTCAATTTTTTTTTTCTTTTTCCAGATAGGTAGCATGCCATTTCGGTGGTCTAGGGGGTCGTAAATCACTGTAAATCAAAAGTTTGTTTAGAGCCATTATCTGAGAAAATATTAAAACTGGAAGAAAAATAAAAGCATGTATTTGTAGGTAATTTTACGCTCTTTAATATGTTAATTTACATGTAGTGTGAAAATTGAAGAGTTTTCACAATATTCAAGAAAAACTAAAAAAGAAACCAGAAAAAACACGCATCCGCTTCTGCTAATCGGTAGCCATTGCGTACGGAATTTTCTCGCTATAACAAATTTAGGACGGCGCAACTCCGCATTACGTATCTGAAAAAAAAAAAATTGAGATGCGCTCTTATTTTTAAAAAAAAAACAACCGCAGTTCCAACATTTTTAGTTTTTTTATTAATTTTTGAAATGAGTCACTTCGTTTGTGTACACCCTGTATATTCTGTTACGTGAGATATCCTGTTATTTATGTCAGATTTCGCTGTACTCTGCGCAGCGCAATTTTTCTACTAACATGGGTGAAAAAAACCGGGCTTAGAACAAATAGCATGCCTATACTTCAAGTGAATGGCCGGCTTTATATTTAAAAGGACGCTAACTGTGAACAAAGGTAGGGGAGCGATTTTCTTTCCCTCTCTACAGCTGCTTGTTAATCGCTCTTCGATAATCCCCAGTCAGCAGATTTTAATTTATGCTACCCTCAAAGCGAGGCTTCAATCTACGCAATCTTTGTTAGATTACGCTCAGTAAAATGTAATCACCTCCTTCCATTTCTTCACTTTCCCCCTATTTTGATGACAAGTAACTCGCTCGGGCATGATAAAGCGGAGGAGGTCTAATCCTTACTATATCAATAGCTAATCTTAATTCTCCCCACCGCAA